>PVJH01007015.1:0-96351 GCA_004026705.1 Nesogale talazaci | reverse complement strand
GCACACCTTTCCAGATATGAAACCGTGCGGTATTCCCTTGCTCTCGTCCCCTGTTTCTTGATTCATGTGCAAGTTCTGCATGAGCAAAATTAAGAGTTATGGAATTCCTATTTTTTCCCAGGGCTCTCCATAGATGGCTATGATCCACACATTTGAGGATCTTTGCAGCCTCAAAAAAAAAAAAAAACAACCCTATAAGTAAACATCTTTCTGGTATTCTCTGCACATTCTGTCGAGTCATCTTTCTTTGGAATGGGTACAAATATCGATAAATTCTAGTCAGTTGCCCACATAACTGTCCTCCAAAATTTTTGACATAGGTGAGCGCATATTTCCAGTGCTTCTTCATCTTGTTGAAACATTTCAATTGATTTTTCATCAATTCCTTCAGCCTTGTTTGGACTCATGCCTTCAGTGCAGAACGGACTTCCTCCTTTAGTGTCATTGGTTTCTGTCATATGCTATCTCCTGAAATGGCTGACTATTGCCTAGTTGTTTGTGGCACAGTGAATCCGTGTGTGCCTTCCATCTTCTTTTGATGTTTCCAGGGTCATTTAATATTTTGCCAGTGGAATTTCCAGTATTGCAACTTGAAGTTTGAATTTTCCCCTTAATTCTTTTAGTTGAACATATCCTGAGCATGTTCTTCCTTTTTGATTTTCTAACTCTAGGTTTTTGTACATTTCGTTATAGTACTGCACTTTCACTTTTTAAGCTGCCCTTGGAAATCTTTCATTCAGTTCTTTGACTTCATCATCTCTTCCATCCGCCTGGGCTGCTCTGTGATTAAGAGCAAGTTTCAAAGTCGTCTCTGACATATCCTTTGGTCTTCTCTGTCATTTTAACGACCTTTTGCTAACTTCATGCATGATGCTCTTGATGTTCTCCCATAACTCATCGTGTCTTTGTCAATGCAGCAAATTCATTCTTGCAATGCTCATGGGATGGACTTAAAAGTTTGCATGTTCACTCTCGTGGACATTTTAAATTTTCTTGAGCTTGAACCTAACCTTAGATGTGAGAAATTGATGTTCTGTTCCACAATCAACCCCCGGCATCATTTTAGCTACTGATACTGAGCTTCTCCATAGTGGTAGCTTCTCATAGATGTAGTAAATTTGAAATGTGTGTATTCCTCCTGGAAAAGTTCACATGTATAGTCACTATTTATGTTTCTGAAAAAGATATCTGTGATAAACAAGGTGTTGGTTTGCAAAATTCTATCATGGCATCTCCATCGTTTCTATCACCAAGACCACATTTTCCAGCTGCTGTTCCTTCCTCTTTGTAACTCAGCAGCCTGACATCTTACTTGCCCACCTTGGACTCATTTTGCCTTTGAATCCAGCAGCCTGATTTTTGACCTACCTAACTTGGGTCCATCATCCCCTGTAGTTAGGTGAGTCAGGAGAGGCCTCCAGACTGACATCTAACCCATGGACTAGGAAATTTACAGCCTCTACAACTATATGAACCATTTCTTTAGGATATATCTCTCTGCATAAACACATTCATATATAAGTTTCACTAGCTTTGTTTCTCTAGAGAACCTAGTCAATGACAGATGCTTAATAAAGGAAGAAGAGTTCTAAACACAACTCTTCTAAATCATAGGGGCTAAATCATAGACTTTAATGGATTATAAGAGGAATGTGAATATTACCAATCACGATGGAAATAATTAGAGGAAATTGAGCACACAGGTGACCTTATCGTTTAAATTCTAAAAAGCATTCTCCACGTGCTGTGTAGAGATAGAACAGGCATTGTAGGTGGTCAAGAATAAAAGCAGTCAAATCAGTCAGGAGGTTATTGAGACGGGAAGATGGAAAGTGTTAGTTAGGCATATGGGGAATTTACGTTAGAGGTAGAACCAGTAGAGCTTGGTGATAGATTCAATGTTGGAGATGTAAGATAAGAGTTGGATAGAATTAGGATTGGCAGGTTTCTGATCTGAAAAATAATCTAAATGCAAGTGATGATGTCCTTTCCTCAGAAAGAGAAGACTGGGTAAGTGTGAGTTTGGGAGAGTGAATGTTTGTCTTGGGTTTGGCAGGTCAAAATGACTACCACACAACAAAGAAGCCTTGTTAAGTTGGCAGCCAGATCTATACAGATGTAGAGGTCAAGGCTAGAGTTATAAATTGAGAAGTAATCAGCAAACGTGGTATGTCATGGAGCTAGATGAGATCACCAAGGGAGTATGTGCAGATAAATACAAGAAAATGGTTTGAGACAGAACGTTGGCGATGTCAAGATTTAGAAGTCAATTAAGAGAGGAAGATACAGGAACAAAGGGAAATTTATTAGCTCAATACATAACCCAATTTTGGCAAGAGCAGAACTGATTTCAGGGATAAAAGGACTCAAGGACCAGGATGTCATTGGGACTCGGTCTGTCTTTTCGTTGTCACTCCAGGCGTTCTCTCCCGCCTCCACCCCTTCAATCTTTCAACCCAGCCTATTTCCATCTGTGTTCCTCATTGTGGGATTTTTCTATTTGATAGCCACAGGCATCTCTGTATTCCACCTTAGCAATGCAGTGGAGGAGGGAAAACCAGCCTTCCAAATACAGCTTGAAATATCATAAAGAAGATTGCTGATTCTCCTAGCTTGGGTGGCAAACCCACCCTTTGAGTCAATCACAGACCAGAAGTGCAGAACCACATAATTGATCGACACACCTTGGCTATATGCTCCCTGTGGTGGAACAGCAACCTTTTCTGTAGAAGATGGTAACAGACGTACAATTTGGGATGGAATCACTGAGCTGAGCAGGCTTTCCAATTTGGGTCTATTTCCTGATTATAAACTTGATGTGTCTCCTGATCTCCAAATATTGTATAATGACCTGCATTTAAGTTCTTTAACTTGTGATTTCTTTAATCAAGTGTAAATAAATAAATTTGCTCTTTTCTACAGTGGAGGCTTCTGTGCTTGACCTTTATACTAGAAGTAAAGTGGATCATTGAAAAGAAAAAAAAAAAAAAAAAGGAAGCGAAGCAAAAGAAATCCCGATGATCCGGAACCTTCTGTCCTTCTGTGGACAAATAGTCAGGTGGCTCCAGGGGTGACACGGTCAGAGTCAAAAAGAGAGGGTGCAATGAAGCTGAGCCTCCTAGTCTACAGGTTCTTTCCTAAAAATCAGGGAACTTTAAGGAAGTTTAGATAATCATTTATAGACTCCCTCCCTTCCCAGGTCTCTCCTTTGTGTAATAGAGGTGTTGGGGCCGGGGGGCTTGTCAACTGTTCTACAATGACTACCTTATACCACAGTCAGTAACTGCCTTCCTGATTCTAGTCTGGGCCTGTTCCCAATTTTGTTTTTCTTCACTTCGCAGGGGAGGGAAAAAAAGAAGAGTTTGTTTCTAAGAACACGCACATCTGAGAACTAAGAAAAAATGACAACCCAAAGTAGCTTACCCACAAATGAGATGAATAGAACATTTCATGACACTGATTTAGTTGGCCTATTTAAAATGTATATTTTATTATTTCTTTATAGCTATTATAGGAAAGGGCAATGGCAGAGATATCTGAAAGGCTGTCTCTGCAATGCACAGGATTGAACCCAATGAGTCTTCAATTGAGTCCAATGCAATCCAAAGTACCCAGCCATTTTTTTAAAGAGCGTTCCTCCTAGAGGGGTCTTCTTGGTACAATGGTTAAAGCACTCAGCTGCTAACTGAAACAATAGTGGTTCAAATGGATACAGCAACTCTTTAGGTGAAAAAAAAAACAAACCAAAGTTCTGTATCTGTCAAGAACCAGCAAAACACAATGAGGCATTTCTACTCTCTCACATGGGTCACTATGAGTCATCATGGAGTTGGTGGTACCACCAGCATCAGCAAGAAATGATCCCAGGATATGGGCAGAGGAAATCCATCAAATGTTCGGGAAGAGCTTGACCGTTATCATTTTTTATGCTCTACATTCAGCGTTGAGATTCAGCTGGTTTACAATGGTTCAGCAGAAGAAATACTTCCTTTTTGTTGTTGTTAAGTTCCATGAACCAGTTGTTAAAATGGTGCTTGTAATCAGGGTCTCTTTTAGGTGGGCAGCTGGGCAATTGCCCCATGTGAAAACCACAAATTTACATTCCTTACTATTTTTGACATTCATCTAGGCAATAGCATATTCTAAGTGCCCATAGTAATGTTCATTTCATTCATAAGTATAAAAAATTAGACAGAATTATGTTTGTAACATTTATCTATTCATTTCATAAAACTCATACTTTTGATGAGATACTACATTTTAATGTCTTTGTGCTTGCTAATTCAGTAAATAAACATATAACATTGTGGTACTTACATAATTTTATATCAAGTGTCAACAGGAGTCAAGCTTGTCACTCAGGCATTATGCTGCTTTGAGGGCATGCCCTTCTCATTAGGAGGTCCTGGGACCTTCCTCTCTCTCTCTCTGCCTTCACCTTCCTGTTTATGTCCTGGAGATAAGCCCACCACAATTGAATCCACAAGACTTTTCACCCACTGTACTGTGATCATCCTGCATGCGGCAATGTGAGTCTGAAGAGGAAACTGTGGACTAGTATCAGACTTATAGACGATCTGGATTGGCCTGGGATGTTTTCTTTTTTTTGGGGGGGGGATGTTTTCTTGATGTAAAATTACTCCTTGATATAAAACTTTTTCATATATATATATATATATATGAAAGAAGAAATACTTCATTTTTGTTGTTGAGTTCCATGAACCAACATTTTATATATATATAAATGTCCTTGGATCTATTTCTCTAGTCACCCCTCCCTAATACAAATATAAAGCAAAAAAGTGCCAAAGAATCAGGGGTGACTTGCTGTCATTCATTTCAGCTTTATATTATGCTCCACATTTCCATGAGATATTATGATGAGTGAATGATACAATTCCTGAAAAGGTTCAAAGAGCTAAAAGTATTGTTTATTTTTAGAACAAATGTTGTAAATTCAGAAGGGGCAGAAAAGGATTTTTTTTCAAAGATGTGTGTGTAGAGAAGATAAGTCGCCTGTTTCTAATATATCAAAAGCAATAACTATTGTATAATTGCTCTGCCTTTAAAGGAATGGTATCCTTCTCCTACCGTGACAAGATGGTTAAGGATAAATCACACAGCCAATGATACTCAGATAAATGAGAACTGAGGGATATTGTGAGTGAGGTCACCACTCAGGAAGCAAGATGAAAATATCTTAAATAACATGTTGCTGGTTTTTTAGGACTTATATAATATTGTTTCATCAATATTTTAAAACTCATAGCTTAATATAGTTTTGTGTACTTCTCTTATTGCTCTTCTCTAAGTATTAACTGTATAGAATAATACACTACCTCTCGATATATGAGTTTTTTATATTACAACAGTCATTAGGGCAGTGAACCGGTTGTTAAGTTGGTTGAATCCCACCACAGTCTACATCCACATATCTGGGTCCCAGCGTGTGGCTTCTACGTTATGACCGTTTTCCTGGTATTTGCTAAGATTTTGTCTGATGAGTCCTGGTAGAGCAGAGGTTTAGTAGTCAGCTGCTAACTGAAAGGCTGGTGTTTCCAATCCACCAACCACTCCCCAGGGAAAACATGTGCCAGCTTAGAGCTTTGCACTCTATATGGAGTCCTGCTCTGTATCCCCGGTTTCCTGTAAACTAACCCAACTGCACTAAGAATGAGACCGTTTTACCCCTTTGTAATCTGTGCTCAGGAAGCCATGTCCTCAGACAATAAGCTTCAATCCTTCTTCAGGAAGAAGCTAAAGAAGCTAAACCTTAATAGGGCAGCTCGCCTGCCCTCAGCTGTGGACTGACTATTCATAACTCCATCGTGTTTGTGATCACCTTACTGTCATTGTGCGCCATTGAATCAATTTCCACGCAGAGTAGCTCTATGGCACAGAGCAAAGCCTTAAGGTTTTCTAAATCACAGTATCTATATCATCACCAGGTCTTTTCTCCAAGGGGCCACTGGGGGATTTGGAATGGCTGCAACTGGGTTCTTAATTACTGCATAGCTGGGGCTCCTTACAAATAAACTGGACTTTGTTTGCTTGACGTATTTGTTTTCAATAATCACTAAAAATGTCTCGGTTTTACATGGCTATATCAATAAAAATCTATGTTTTGGTTGCCACTTTTTATTTGTCCCTTACAATGTTTGGTCTGAGAAAGAAATCTTCATTGTTTTTAATCTACAGGGTTGAATCAAGATGAAGAATAGGAACCAGCTCTGACTAGGGTCAGCAAAACAGTTCCTGAGTGAGCCTTATGTGGCCCTTCCTTCTTAGCAAAAGATCTATAGTCCTGAGTCCTTCTAGGAAGATCATCCAGTTCCTGAGCTCTGGTGGAACGACAATATCGCTTCTTGAACAAAGGCTTCGAATGGGCAGACAAAACCTTGTGAAACTCCAGACTCCAAATCTAGGGGATTCAAATTATGGATGCTGAAGGAATCTGAAAACACCCCGGGATAGCTTCTTCTTGTCTATCTATTTCTGCTTTCTATTTGGGTTGGGGAATTGATTTACTTCCTAGAGCAACTAATAAAATGCCATAAACTGGGTGGCTTCTAAGAAGAGGAATTTGCCTCACTGTTCTCGAAGCTAGAAGTCCAAATCCGTGTATCATCCAGACCATGCTCCCTCCAAAGTTTCAAAGGGAGAATCCTTTCTGGTAGTCCAAAGCATTTGTTGGTTTGTGGGTGCATCCTCAGAGTTCTGCTGGTACCAAGGTTCAATGCACGACTGCTAACCCCAAAGTTAGTGATTTGAGCCCACTAGCTGCTCTGCAGAAGAAAGATGTGGTGTTCTCCTTCTGTAAAGCTTAAGACCTAAAACATCCAATGGGAAAATTGCATCCTTCCCTCTAAGGCACTATGAATTGGAATCAAGTTGACGGCAATGGGTTTACATACATCTTCACTGGGTTATTCAACCATAACCCCTGGGTCAGTTTTGGGGGCCACCAGGAATTCAGGAAAATAGAAGAGCAGCATGTTTTGTAAATGTTTACCTCCCTGCCCCTGGTTCAGAACCCTTGTGGTGTATGGGTTACTTGTTGGGCTGCTAACTACAAGTCTGGCAGTTCAAAACTGCTAGCAGCTCCTCGAGACCAAGATGAGGCTCTCTACTTCGGTCAAGATTCACAGTGTCAGAAGCCTGCAGAGGCAACAGTTTGTCCTTTGTCCAATAGCATTGCTAGGAGTTGGAACCCATTTGATCCAGTGAGCTTTTTAGCATTTCTATGCCCCTGGTTATATCCTGTTTGGGAACCAACTCTGTTACATTCATCCAACAGCACATGTCTTGAGCCCCTCTCCTGTGAGATATCAAAAGATGAAAGAAGCATGCGAGAGAAGCAGAGGTGGAGAAAGGGAGATGCCAAGCCACAGGGAGCTCACTTAAAGAGTCTTCCCCCAGGATCAGCAGAGAGGTAAGCACTGTCCCACTAACTGCATGGTTGACGAGTCAAACCCACCAGGCCCTCTGAGAGAGAAAGGTGAGGCTGTCAGTTCCTGTAGAGAGAGATACTGTCCTGGAAACCAGCAGCAGCAGTTCTATTCTATCCTGTTGGGTCACTGCGAGTCCGAATCACTTGATGGCAGTGACTATAAATTGTGAGAAAATAAATTCCTGTGTATTAAAGCCGTCTACTTGTGGTTTTTTTTTTCTCCTCAGTACTAAGTAACTAAGTTAAATACCATAACCAGGCTGGGGGCCCACAGTGGTGAGCAAAATTCTAGGCATGCAGGATGGGTGGAACTAAGCCATAGCCCAGCCATGTCAGAAGAGTCTCTAGGCAGATGGCTAGAATCTAGTGCTGGGCTGGGCTTTGGAAAGGACTCCAGTCCCAATAGTGGGACTGACAAGGGTACCAGTGGGTTCCCCAAAGGGGGTGGGAAAATTTCATTTACCTTTTCATTCCACTTTTGGACGAGTTTTTGGATGCCCCCTTGTATATCATGTACTTAGAGGCGCCAAGAGATTCACAGGGCCATTGATACAGGCATCCAAACCAAGGGCCTCCAAGCAGGTGCAATGGAAGCCACTGCCCTAGCGCAGCTAGAAGGCAGCCTTCAGAGCGAGGCTGGTATTGTGGCCTCAGCCCTCTCACTGATGACCTCTGCCACCTTGGGAAAAGCATGGACCCTCCCTAGGCTGCAGCTTCCTCTTCTGTCAACTGAGGAAACCATCTCTCCCAGTGAGCTAAATGAAATAGAAGCATGCTTAGCACAGTGCTGAGCCCTTCCAGACCTACTGCCCTTGACCTGGCTCCAGCAACCGTCTGTAGAGGAGCAGCCAGCCTCAAATGTCTCCTTTGCAGCTGATGGGTTCGAACTGGCCACCCTGTGGTTAGCAATCTAGGGCTCACTCAACAGCACAACTAGCCCTGGAGCAGAACCAATAATAAAGAAAACAATAGTTCATACGCTCGCACAAGTAGGCAGAAGTCAGTTTAGTCAGAAAAAGAGCACAGCTACAGGGCCACATGATCCAGATTAGCATGGAAAGTGAATTGATCTTTAATCCCACACAATTGAGATTGAGCTCCTTAAATCTCTCCTGCCCAAGGTCAAGATTAGTTCTAGCGCCCCAGAGCAGAACTAGTTCAGAGGTAATGATCGAGTGACCCTAGTAGGGCATGAAGGAGGCTGAGAGTCAGGGGGGACCCCACAAAAGTTTAGCAGTCTTTGTGTCAGTGACAGGTGTTGTATGGAAAGGGATATGACTTGTACTCTTGTTTTCCATGGGCATATCTCAAGAGACAAATTACACTTTCAAGTGAGGACTTTCTAATAATTCAAGCGCTTTCAAATATGGCATGTGGGCGCTGGAAAGGGATGAGTCTATTTTTTCTGAAGTGGTCAGGTCAGACATGGCTAGACAGAGGGTCTGCAGCAGTGGTTCTAACCCTTTCTAATGCCACAATACTTTAACACAGTTCCTCATGTTGTGGTGACCCCCAGCCATAAAATTTATGTCATTGCTACTTCGTCACTGTAATTTTGCTACTGTTATGATTCTTAATGTAAACATCTGATGTGCAAGATATATTTTCATTATTACAAGTTGAGCATAATTAACGCACAGTGATTAATCACAGAAATAGGTAATTCTATATTGTGAAATATTTATTTCTAATTACAAGTAAATGAAATTTTGTCTCGAAACATGGTGTAGCATGGATAACAGTCATAATATAACAAAAGTAAACAACATTGCTACGTCTTGTGACAGTATGCATAAAAAGCCAATGTCAATGCAAAGGTTGAGAGAGAGGAGCAGGGTCTAAGCTCCTAAGACCAATAGAAATAGTTGTTTTCCGATGATCTTAGTCGACCCCTGTAAAAGGGTCATTCAATCCCAGAAGTTGAAAATGCTGTCTCAAGAGTATGGACTTGTGGACCGCCAATGTCCTGTCGAAGGGGGAGATACTGAGTGTGGTGGTCATGCACTTTGGTGTCAATTGCATGATTGGGTTTGTAGGGGTGGAGTCTAGCCTGTCCATGTGGAGATAGCCAATGAGTCCTCTGCGCGGGCATAGCTTTCTCTGAGAAATATTTCCCCCATGGAGGGGAGAGACAATGGACTCGGTCTCTTGGAGATGCTTTAGTGAAAAGACAAGACAACGTGGTAGCATGTTGATAGATCCTGAGTCCTGGAACCTGGAGCAGAAGTCACATGGGCTTGCCCTGATGAAACAAGATTTCTGGGGCTGGAGAAGCTACGTGGAGACTCCTACCAGTGCTGAGATGCTTCTACCACCATGGATATACAAGATTCTGCACTCACTGGCCCATGATTGTCTTGATGTCATTGCATGTGCCTCGTGAATCTGAAGAAGACTGTATAGCCTGGTGTCAGACATATGGTCTAATATCAGACTTGTGGGCTTGGACAGGATTAGGTTGGAATGCTTTCTCAATGTTCCATTGAGAACATAAACCTCTCCCTTATATGCACATGTGTGCTTATGAATTTGTTTCTCTAATCTACCAGGACTAACACACTGAGGTACTATGCTCTATTGGGACTGAACTGACCTTTGAGTAAAAAGCTAAGAATTGTCAGCCAACCTTCCAGGATTAGAACCGTCTGGTGCATTTGGGGGAACCCCGATGGCTGTTCAAAACCACGGCTCTTGAGAAAGATGACCCTTCTACTCCCATAATGATGCCCGGTTTCAGAAACCCAGAAGGCTGTTCTTCTCTAGGTCACTGTGAGTCAGTTGGGGTGTCTAGGTACCTTCATGGTGGTCACTTGTCCTAGGGCCTCGGGGAGATGGTGGCAGCTTTGTAGGGTACCAGCTGTCCAGGGATGATATGGGACCGCTGTCTTTCTCTACAAATGGGGTAATGGTGGAGTTGGGAATGGGCTGGGAGGAAGCTGGCAAAAGAAGAGAAACTGGAGGGTGGAGCGAGAAGGGGGGGAAATAAATGCACCACCAAATCTGCCATTAGTTTGTGACTGGCTATTTCCATCAAGCAGACCTCACTCTTGAGATCAGAAAGGTAATCGACAAGCTCCCAGAGCCTGACTCCAACCCGCCCGACTCCCTCCCTCATGGCTGCACCTTAGGAAAGGGGGCTGGCAGGGAGTTTCTCTCTGGGGCTTTGGGGTCCAAAGCCACCTTCCTTGGACCCACCCTTATCAATGCCAGCACCCAGGACTTTGGAGCATCCTGATAACTATTTATGCCAGCTCGGCTGTAATTGCGGCACTCCTCACTGGAAAGCCTGGCTACACAGAGTAACTACACTAGACAAAGCTCTGTATCCACCCAGCTGTTAGAATCAAAAGGGTGTAATCACAGGCTCCCTCCTGGAGCTGCGGGGAGACCCGCCCTCTGGCATCTCTCTCATTCTCAAAGCCATTTGGCTGGGTTGCTCTCCAGGTAGCTGCTCCCAGCTTCCACCCAGCAAATCAGAAGGCTCATCTCCCTGTCACTTCCCCAAGAGGCCTGAGGAGGACTGAGGCCAGACTGGGTTTGAAAACAGAAGCTTGGGAATCTCCAAACACACACCTCCTGGAATAGGTTCATCCACTGATGGCATCTGCAAGCTACAGCTACAGCCAAGTTTCCAGGCTCCTAGGACTTTTTTCATGGACTCAGTGGGTTTCCTACCTGTTTGATCAGACACAAGTGTGTGTGGGCATCCGTGCCCCTGCACACATGTGGACATATATACTTGCATTTACATGTGTGCATGTATTGGGGATGGGAAGTATTTCGTTGAGTACATTCTGAAGTGTCCTGAGTTTAGTCTCCACAGACAATGTCTTTCACACATATCTTATGTGCAATAATTCCTAAACATTCCAAGGGTTGTGATGAGTGAAACACCTGCTAAAGCGTGGCTTGGGGATGAGCATAAACCCAATGTAAAACTATTCTTGCAGAGGGAATTTTTAACACTACCAGAGGTGAAGAAACAGTGGGGGCAACTGATCTAGTAAGCAGAAGTCCCGATAAAGTTATTTGAAGACATTTCAGAAAGTTAATTGAAAAATTAAGCTGGGGGAGCTGGCAAGATTAACAACTGAGATGTACAAAGACATTCTACCACACTCTTGAAGAACTCCGACGTGTTGTGCTCTCCTTCACTTGTATCTCCACTCCTAGCCCCCATCTCAAGGCCAAGCCCACAGCAAGCCTGTAATCACTGCTTCTTGGCTCATCCAAGCCCACACCCCGAAACCATCCCATATGCCAATTTTCCTGATCCCTGTAAACAATGGGAGGCAGCCAAGGAAGCTAAGACTCAAGTAAGTCTTCAGGAAGGACCAAATCACTTGCCAAGCCTGTGGTCTGAGCAATACAGATCATGATGATCTGATCAAGAGACGGAAGTGTTAAGGGCTTTGGCACAGGTCCCTTTCCAATGAATCATCTTTCTGCTGGGTTGTGTCCTGGAAAATGGCTGGACATTGGAGCAGAAAATGTACATGTCCATCTAGGTCCCCTCCACTCAGGCAGTAATTAACCATAGGCAGATCCCCTTCACTCTAAAATAGAACCTCTTGTAGGAACTGCAGAGTTTGTGTTCAGTTAATGGCAGTCCCCTTCTCTCAAGTCAAGGTCCTGGGTCACCGAGGAGCAGCAAGACTGGCACAGAGGCAGTGCATGGAGCCCTGCTTTACTCACCAAGAGGAAGGACAGAGCCAGACCAGTTCCATTGTGGGCACCCACTTCCATGGTCAGCTGGTCACTCACTGCAGTCCTCCCACAGCTGGTGTTCTGTGCACACGCCTTTTGGAGGTTAGATCCTATGTCAACTTGTACCGGCATGGAAGTGTAGGCTGGGAGCCTGGACTATCAATCATAAGTGCATATCAACTTGAAACTATCTAAAAGTAGAGGTGGAGGTTAGCCTGCCAATCAGGTCACCGCTTGCTGGGTGACTCCTTGTGGGCATGGCTTTATCATAAGGAGGGCCCTGGGAGCCTCCTCTTCTCTCTCTGCTTTCACCTTCCTGCTGGCAGATCCTAGCTGCTGTGAGCCTTGTAATGAAGCCATTGCCATTGGCGCCACATGACTTTGCATCCACCAGCCTGTGATCTTCCTACTCTCTGCATCATTGCATGTGGTATCCTGGGTCTGAAGAGGGATTTATGGACTCATATTGGACTTATGGACCTGATCTGGACTGAGCTGCGATGTTTGCTGGAGATACAATCACTTCGTGATACAAAGATTTTTCTTTTCTTTTTTCCTTTTGTGTTATTTATTAATTTATCATTGTATTGGGAGCTCTTACAGATATTATAACATTCCATAGTTCAATCGCATAGTTTTGTATGATTGCTACCACAATCAGTTTCAAAACATTTCCTTTCTTCTTGAACTCCTTGATATCAGCTCCCCTTTATCCCCACCTTCCAGGAATGCATATTTATTTTTTTATATTTCAGATCATTCAATACATGAAAACCAAGACAGATGACCCTTCAGGAATAGAAACAGGAGTAATGGTTCCCTAAGGGCACAGGAAGGAGGAGGAGGATAGAGAGAGAACAGCATTGATAACTATTTAACCCCACTTGATAAAATGGAACAACTCAAATGTATGTGAATGGATTTTTTGGACTATGTAAAATATTGGGGTGGGAGACTAATATAGGGGGCAAATAAAGCTCTTTTTTACACATTTTTAGTGTCATTGGATTTGTTTCTCTAGTCATTCAGGTCTAACACACAGTCAGATGAGTCTCCTTGGGGCTGCAGCCTTTAAAAAAAGACAGACACTTGGAACTGTCTCCTCTTTTCCCTCCCCTCCTGGCCACGCTGCCACGTTTCCACTGATCTGGCATTCACATACATCTGTACCCAGTGGTGTGTAATCTCTCTGCTTTCTGCTCCGCCTTTCTTCACCATCGGCCTGCAGCTATATGAATCCAAAGTGGGGTCTGGCTATCAATGGAACCATCTACTTGAGTTGAACTGGGCTGAGATGTCTTCTTGATACAGATTTCATATGATGTTCACCGGTTTTGTTTCTCTAGATGACCCAGCCTAATGTATCTCTTATGCTGCGGGTGAGAGACTCTACTCCCTCCCCACCAGGAATAGATACAGGAACGGAGGTGGCCAGATGTCATGTTGTCCACACCTGTGCAGAGCAGTGAGCGAACATTTCATGTGTATCCAGAACAGACAGGGAGTTTCCCTGATAAAGAGGGGAGACACACAGCTCCCCGATCAGCTGGGCCTGGGCTTCTGAATGGGCTTCCAAGTAGCGATCAGAAGCTACGCAGTAGAATGCTTTCCCATCTTCTAAGGCCCTGCCCCCCTCCTACAAACGATGCCCATAATTTGATGTACTCCTAAGTTCTTTTCAGAAATGAAATAGGGTTCAGAAACGCTATAGACACTGATGACACAATTGGGTGAGTGGTACCTGCAGTACCAGCCTCCCAGGGGTGCCACCTGTGGCCACCCAGGGCTCTGTGCTCAGAAGTGCTCCATGCTTTTCTTAACGTTCTCCTGCAACTGCTCAGAAATTCTTAACTGTGGAAGATGAAACCTCTCATTTTCAGTTCCTGGGCTATACAGGGTTGATGGCTAGTCCAGGATCGAACCCCTGTTGGTAGAGTGGGTTAGGAGTCGGGCTGCTAATTTAAAAGCCAGCCATTTGAACCTGCCAGCCACTGCTTGGGAGAAAGAGAGAGCTTTCTTCTCCATAAAGATTGTCAGCTTTGGGAACCCACAGAGGCAGTTCGACCCTGTCCTTTATGGTCACTATGAGTCAGAGTCAACATGAGACAGCGTAGGCAGTGAGTTTGGGGATTTGTCTTGGGTAGATGTACACACATCACACCTCCAGAACACGTGCAAGTGTCTTGTCAGAATGACCGGATGATACATTCGAAAGCTGATGGCATAAGGGAGTTGGCAAGGGTTTGGAAGAGGAAGACAAGAAATGAAAGAACTTAAAAATCATCTCTCCCAAACAACTCTTGCTCATGATGCTTCAAGCAGGCAAAAGAAGGGGCTCTACTACTTTAGACTAGTTTGTATCTGGGGATATACTGGACTATCAAAGCAGCCTGAGTCTCTGATATTTTCACAAGGTAAGTTTTCACTTATGGGAGCAGAAACGACATCATTCTCCCAGGCAGTGGCTGGTGTATTCAAACCTGCTGGCCTTGTAGTTGGCAGCCCAGCATGTTAAACTCTTTCCTTACCAGGACTCCTCCCTGGTGTACTGTCCCCAAGCAGTGGGAAATCTGACATTTCCACAACTTCACTCTGAGCCACAAAGGGGACGCGACACACACCTCACTCTCTTTTTAATTTCTTCAAGGTTGTTCAAATAAGTGAATGCATGTTTGTGTTCCTTTGTACCACACATGTTCCCCCCTTTGGCATAGGCTATTCTTACAGGAGGAATATACCTTCTTTCCTCTACCCTGGCTTAACCTGAATTTTGCTACTTAGTAGCTGTGTGACTTTGGGCAGGTCACTTAACTTCTCTGTCCTTCAGTTTCCTCATTCTGGAAACAGGAGCAAGAAGGAACTGCTGCTCTCAAGCTGTTGTGATGAGAATTGAGGATGCTAATCTACGTCAGATACACCAAGTACATAGTGTGTAAGCATTAGGAATTATTATTATAATGCAACATATTAAAACATACTCACTGCCGACTCATAGAAGCACCCCAACACCCCCCTCACCCCCCCCCCGAGGGTTTCTGAGACTGCAATGGGAGTAGAAATCACAGTCTTTCTCCCATGGAGCGTCTGGTGATTTCAAACTTGTGACCATTCAGATCACAGCCCAGCAAGTAACCTCTAGACCACCAGGGTTCCTTGACTCAACACACAGACCCCTGGAATCTCTCATCAAGGACTATAGTTGCTGCCTTTGGAACCTCTTCAAAGTACTCCCACTGCTCCACCTTGACTTCCACTGCTTTAATTCAGGCTAACAGCTTCTCCTCCTGAATCTTGCCGTGGCCCTTGAGCTGACCGCTAGCTCCCAATCTCCCCACCCTACACTGTCTACCATGGCTCCTGCCTTACTCGGTGGTGAATGAAGGAGCCAGGGTAGGAGAATGAGAATCCTCAAGCACAAATCTGACTACCTCTCTGTAATACAGCTTAAACTCCTCAATATTGTCTCAGAATATTGTCTCAGAATAACCAAGGCCGCCTTCCCCTGGCCTCTGCTCACTTCTTCGGATTCCTTTCTTGATTAGCGTCTGCACCCCCACTTCTCGGCTCCACTGCCTCCAGCCTAGCACATCTTTTCACTCTTCTGAGCATTGGCTGCTCCCATTCTGCTCCCAGGCCATTGCCGAATCAGTCTCTGCCATACATTCACACTACAAGGGCACATGAACCCTCTATGTATCTCTTTTGTCAGTCTCTTCCATCAGAACCAAAACTCAGCAAGGACAGAGATGATGCCTATTTAACTTTCTATTTTCAGTAATTATCACTGCTCCTGACATAGAAAAGACATTTAATAAACACGGCTTTATTTTTCTATCAAGTAATTTCCCCTCTTGAATATCAGCACATCAACCATAGGAACCATGGCTTCTTACTTCTCTGTGTATCTTCAGTACGTTGTTAATGCGCCTTCGTCGGGCACAGGGGGGATAGAAAGATAATGGTTCGAATCCAGCCACTTGCTCCGAGGGAGACAGATGGGACTGCTTCCTCCTGAAAAGGTTCATAACCATAGAAACCTGATGCAGGGGTGAGGGTGGGGGTGGAGAGGCTTTTCTGCTCTGAGTGGAAATCTAATGGAGGGTGAAGGTTAACATATGTGTTCACAGTGACTAGGCTACGGCACCCTTTGTTTGATCAAACACTAGCCTAGATGTTCCTGTGAAATATTTACATGTGATTAGCATTTAAATCAGTTGGCCTTAAGTAAAGCAGTTACTTTTCCTCATGTGGGTGGGCCTCACCTAATTAAGTGAAAACCCTTAAAAGAAAACCAGAGGTTTCCTGAGGGAGTATTCTGCCTCTTGACTATAAATAGACATTTTTTCCAGAACTCTCCTCTCTGCTGCCTGAACTGCCCATTTGGGGGCTCAAGACTGATGAGACTTTGTAAGCCATAGTGGTTTGGACTTGCCAGCCCTCACAGTGACAAAATAAGTCCTCAAAGCAAGTCTTTTGCTGTTAATATTGCAATCTATGTCTATGTGCCTATCTACCTATACACAAAGGGGTTTCCAAAAATTGATGGAAAAGTTCCACTATCCTTCCGTTCCATTTGTCCATGAACTTTTTGAAGCTACTTCGGATTCACCTTACTGCCTCTGTTTCCCTTAGAGATCCCCAAATTAGAGATCTATAGTGCAGGACAGTGTCAGACTCATGGAATGTAGGGGACGCTTGTTCATTAGATAGACAAATGGTTTGCAGACCTGTGAAGGTGAGTCTACCCAGCAACACATCTTTATTATATGTCCTTCACTTGCCATAAATGCTTTTAGCATGAATTGTCAAACAAAACACAGTGTCAGGAGGGAGGAGAGGTGACTCCCAGCTAAGAGCGCATGAAAGAGCCTGGGGAGTTCTGGGAACCCAGGATGGTGGATGGTGTGGACAGAGTGGATAGTGTGGATATAGATAGGAAGGTAGGATATAGGTAGGAAGATAGGATATAGGTAGGAAGGTAGGAAGGAGGACTTAGATTCCAGCCCATTTGCAAGTGCTGGGTTTTGAAGACGGGGTAGATGAGGAACAGACTCGGTAAAGAGACAATACCGTGGAAGCGGAGAGGGTGACCTGGAGTGGCACAGGAAGGAGGCAGGGAGACCAGGCAGAGGGCGCGGAAGGTCCAACAGGACAGGCTGTGACTGTGGGCAAGGAGAGGAAGAGGGGGACTTGAAGGTCCTTCAGAGGCTAACTCAGCAGGGTCCCTGGACTGGACTGCCTCTCTCCTGGAAGCAAACAGGGAGCGCAAGTTGGAAGCTGACTTGAATTCCGGCTATGGCAGGGACATCAGCAGCATTGTCAGCTGGGTGGGGGTAGGGTTGGGGTGGGAGTCGGGGATAGAGCATAGGAGGGAGAGCAGGTTGACAGTGAAATTTCAGTGTGCAGCTGGGGAGCAATCGATGAGCTGGGCCTTGCATAGGTTTGGGGTGAAAGCTGATGACCAGGGGCAGTGTGGCATGGAAGACTCTAGAGCCAGGGATGGGCTGGTGCAGGGACTCCTAGCCCAGGGTTTGTGCCTGGGGAGAGGTGAGTGGTGAAGTTCTCGGTCGGGGTAGGAAGCAGATACCTCCGGTCCAGTCTTTCAGGGGGATGCACACAAAAGGCAGTCATTAGTGAATGGAGTTGGAAAACACCCAGCTACACAATCTGACATTTCCGGATAGCAGGCGGGCAGATGAATGGGCACCCCAAGTTCAGGCTGAGCCCCTTTACAGCATCCTTCCAACCCAATTTCAAATGCAATCTGGGAAGCACCGCTTCTCCGTGGAGGACTGAGGATGTGCAATGGGAAGGCAGAGGAGAGGGAGCATGCTATTCAGAGCAGCCGCTTGGTTCAAATCTTCCCTGGGATCCCCTAAGAGGCGGGAGTAGGGGATGGGGATGTTCTGGAGGACTGGAGAGAGGGGGAAGAAACTAGGCAAGGCTGAGTGGGAGGTACAGTGACTTCCCACCCCCATCCCCATCCCAATGCATACGTAGTGCACAGGGAGGGTAAGGAAGTCAACGCTTTCTGTCAATGGAGAGAGCTTGTACTGCGACAGCAATGTCACCTCAGGAGCCAAAGTGCCATTTCTCCTTTAATTGGAGCCTCTCTATGGAAAGGGGGGAAGGGGTGGGGGCGGAGGAAAGAGGCAGCCTGAGAGAGGAAGAAGCAGAAGCAGAGCGAGGCAGAGAGAGAAGAAAGAATGGGAAGGGATCTTATACAGAATGAAAAACCCACCATCAGCTCTTAATCAGAGCCTCTGCGGCTGGTGGGCTGGGGACCCAGAGGCTCACCCAGCTGCCTCCCTTCCATAGTGGGGCTGGAGGCCCTCTCTCCACACGAGGGGGGAAATGAGGAACCGGAAGGGTCTGCTGAAGTTGATTCCTTCTACTTCCTTCTTTATCATTTATTTAAAAAGTTAAAAGGAAAAAAAAACCAAGCTTTTCCTTTCCCCCAATGCCCCTACTACTTGTCAAGCGGATGGTTCTTCATGCATCGGGAAGAGCTCAGCCTATGTAAAGCCAGGGCACCGAGATCTAATAAAGCCTAATCTCCATCCCTGTTCCTCAGCTTTACAGGTAACCCAGGGAGCAAGCCCTTCCCCTCCCACCCCCCTCTTTCCTCCACCTGCCTCAGGCCCATGAAACCTGAGGCTTCCTGGGACTCAGGGATGGGGTGGAGACAAGAAGCAGAAAGGAAAGGAATTAACCAATATGGTGAGGCAAAGGAAGCAGTGCATAGGAGAGTGAGCAAGTGGAGAGAGAAAGAGAGAGAGAGAGAGAGAGAGAGAGAGAGAATGTCAAGGATGGTGTCAGGCGGGAAGGAGATCAACAGTGTGTGTCAGAGTAGAACGCTTCTCCTCTGCCGGGTTTTCCATGGCTGATTTTTCAGAAGTCGATTGCCAGGTCTCTGTCCCATGAGTAAGATACTGGTTATCCCTGCCATCAAGTTGATCTCAATTTATAGTGACCTTCTGAGTAAGGTGGTGAAGAAGTCTGTACACCCTTATCAAAGCTGGCTGCCACATCCTTCTCTTATGGGGCCCTTGCATAGGTGTGAACCAATGGCATTCCGGTTAGCAGTGCAGAGTTTTATCTACTCTTCTGCTACCGGTCCCTGTAATAAAACCTAAAAAACACTGCTGCTGATCAACGTGGACTCACTGCAATCCTTCACAGCAGAGTCGAATGCTCTTTGGACTTTCAGAGGCTGTAAATCTTTACAGAATTGGACAGGCTCCTGAGGAACAGCTCCTCTCCTGAGAAACAGCTGGTGGGCCTAAGGCACTGACCTTGTAGTTAGCAGCCAAATGCCACAAGGTGCCACCAGGGTTCCTTGGTATAAGACACAGATAACAACAAGCAGGCAAGGTTACCCTTTGCATCTACTTCACATTTGTTTCCTATACCTTGTCTCTTGTCAAAATATTTACAGTGTTACTGGAATAGACACCTGAAAGATGCCTTCGGAAATCAACAAAATCAACCCCCACTTACAAATGCAAAAATTGAGGGGTGGATGCTCAGGGAAATTATGTACCTGTTGTAATTATAGAATTCGTAGGTCAAAGATAAGACCTGAATCTCAATCTTCAGTATTCTTTTCTGTACTCTGGGAACCTAGCACAGCTGGGTCTTTGGGTAGGCTGTTGGGTGTAAGAGCCATTGTCACTGGCTTTCCATGTGCTACATGCTGAATTGACCCTGTTCTTCAGATTATCCCATTAGGGGTTGAATTGTGTACCTTTAAAGAGGACATGTTGCCATCAGGAACCTGAAACTCCACCCCTCACCCCCACCTCTCTGATTTCAACAGTCAGACGTCTTATTTGGAAAGGAGAAGGTTGCAGATGTGATTAGTTAACATGAGTTCATACTGGAGTCATGTAGGTCCTAATCCCATGTGACTGGTGTCCTTGTAGGGGCTTTGCTGGCACTGTCACATGTGAAACAGAAGGGCAGCAGCTTGAACCCACCAGCTGCAACATGGTCCTCTGCTCCTTTAAAGGTTGCAGTCTAGAAAATCCCTTTCGGGTAGTTTTACCCTAATCCAAAGGCTTCCTGTTCCCATAAATACATACAGCCTTGGAAGCCCACAGGTGTGGTTCTACTTTGTCCTATAGGATTTCTATATGATCACTATGAGTCAGAATCCGTTGAATGGCAATGAGTTTTTGTTTAAACATAGATAGCCTCAAAAACCCTATAGATGTTTTTTGTGAGTCAGACACAACTAAACGGCTGTGGGTTAGGATCACTGAGTCAGAATAAACTTGACAGCATACACGAAAAAACTACCAAGTATAGTTTTGCCCTAACATACAAGCGAGAGGGCTACTTACTTCTCCATTGCACAGTTGGCAAGTAAAGCAGTTTCCAGCAACTGAGCGGTCTTTAGGAATGTATGAAAACATGGCCTCAGTCTCTACCTTGGGGACAGGCTCTGTAATCATGCACCAGACCGAGGTTGAGTATCCATCAAGGTAGGTGGACCCACCCCAGACCCTTTCTTCCAGAATTAATGTTTTAGAAGCACCGAGACATGTGCACAGAGACCACAAAATAGAGAGACACAGCATTCCAAGAAATCTCCTGATTGTGATCATCAAGCTTATGTGTCAACTTGACTAGGCTACAGGCAATATGATTTCCAGTGACTTCACTGGAAACCACAGCTTTGGTGCTGTCATAGAGTGATTGCATGTGATTAAATCGGTTTGCTAGCCTTGGGCAGAGCAGATAACCTTTCATAATGTTAGGCTATCACCTCCTATAATGTGATGAAATATAGTATAATGATCTTCCTTAACACATTTGAATACAATCCCTTTTTTGTAATTTTGACTAGAACATTGGTGGTGCAGTGGTAGAACATGTTGGGCTGCTAACTGAGAGATCAGCAGTTCAAGCCCACCAGCTGCTCTCAGGAAGGACAATGAGGCTGTCTGGTCCCATAAAGGTGGATCGCAGTCTTAGAAATCCAGAGGGATAGTTTTGTTCCATCATATAGGGTCGATCTGAGTCAGAATTGACTTGATGGCATGTGAGTTATCATAAAACCAAGGAATGCTAGGTGTTGACTCCAGACACTAGGAGACTCAGAGAAGGAAGGGCCTTAGTCAACAACCTGGTCTGGTCACACCTTTAGCTTCTAGAACTCCAAGAAAAGAAATTCCTGTTCTTTAAGGTCAACCACATGTGGCATTTCCATTAGGGGGGCACTCACTGAGGAAGACAGGGATCACAAGTGACAAGTATTTAGAGAAGCCAGAGATTGTGTTGAGATGGTAGATCTGGGAAGGGTTAGCTCAGGAGGTCAGCCCTCAGCTGGGCCCCACGGTGTCCAACAGAGCAGTTTTGAAAGATTGAAGAGGCAGAATGGCATTCCCCATGGCTCAGATGAAAAAAGAAATTGAAAAGGAGAGGCCAGCTCAAAGGGTGCTCAAGGATGGGCAGAAGGTCCCCTGGAGGGGAATCGGCAGCCAGCACAATGTCCATTTCCGCTCTGATGATGTTTCTACTCGGGCCCAGCACAGGCAGGCCGGCGGGAAGCTTGCATGCTATCAGAAAGGCCAATGTCTCACTGAGCATGTTCCAGATTTCTTCCCCACCTCCTCACAGCCACCCTGTGCAGGGAGTACTATCATTATCTTCCTTTAACCGGCAGGGAGATGAAGTCAGAAAGGTTAAACAGTTTACCAAAGACATAGACTGTGTTAGTCCGGGTAGACTAAAGGAACAAATTCAAGGACACACATATGGATATAAGGAAAGGGCTTATATACAAAAGGAATGGAACACTGAGGAAGCATCCCAACCCAGTCCAGTTCAAAGTCATAAGTCTGATATTAGCCCATATGCCCGATACCAGTCTATAATGTCTCCTTCCGACACTCGAAGTCACAGGTCAGTGGGTGCAGAGTCCCAGTGCTGGCAGGAGTCTCCCCATGGCTCCTCGCTTCCAGGGCTCAGGGTCCATCAACAGCATCCCGTGATGACATCAGCAACTCATTGCCGGCAGAGGTCTCCATGTGGCCGCCCCAGCTTCAGAGGTCTGGCTCCATTAGGGCAAAACCATGTGGTCTCTCCGCCGGTTCCTTCAGCTTCTCGGACGCTTCCATCTTGTCTTGTCCGTGATTTATCATCTCTGAGACTAATTCCCAACAACTGGAGAAGATAGCTTCTCATCTTCACAAGGGAAATATCGTGAGATTTCCCAGAAGTCTCAGGAGAAAGCCATGTCCACATAGAGGCCTCATTGGCTACTCAATGGCTATCTCCAGATTAACAGGCCAGACTCCACCCCTACATCTCAATCATAAAACTAACATAAGCACATGACTGCCAGATACACCTACTAAGGAACAAGGCTGGGATTGGAACCCACTCCGGTTGAACATGCTCTGATGTTTTTCTGTCTATGGTGGGGGGTTTGGAAACTGGCTTCCAGACAGAAGCAGGGCTCAAGGAGAGTACTCACCTGATGTGGCAGTTATAAAGTTGTTTGTCAATTTGAGGATAAGGAGTGGAGTCTAGTCTGTCAATTGGGTAACAGCCAATGCGGCCTCTGTGGACATGACTTTCCCCTGAGGATTCTGGAAAAACTAGTATTTTCTTCTTGGAGGCGGGAGAGACTCTCTCTCACTACTTCCTGAGAGACATTGCAGCTGACCAGACACATGGAACTATGCTAGTGCCTCTAGCTGGAGAAGCCACGTGGACCTGTCCTGATGCAACCAGACCTCTGAAGCCAGAGAAGCCACAGAGAGACCCCTGCCAGTGCTGAGATGCTTACAACACCACTGAATCCAAAGATTTTCTACCCATTGGCCTGAAATTGTCCTGCATTTGGCACCATTGCAAGTATTTCATGAGTCTGAAGAGGACTTTGTAGATTGGTATCAGACATGTAGGCTAATATTGGACTTATGGACTTGGACTGGACTGGGTTGAGATGATATCTTAGTGTATAATTACACTTTATATAAAACTCTGTCTTATACACATGAGTTTCTATGGACTTGTTTCTCTCATCTACCAGGATCAACACACCTGGTAACCCAGCAGAAGCTAAATTACAACTTAAGGAAGGGGCCAAGGGCTGCCCCTGGGGTAAGGAAACCTGGGATTTCACACCTACTGCAGGTAGCTGTTAAGTGTGTGCATGTGTTGATGACACTTCTTTCAGAAGGGCTCCTGGGGACAAGAGAGTGACAACCAAACAGACTTAAGGTGCAGATCATCTGTCGAGTTCTAGTTACACAGAGATATGCACAGATCTGCAAAAGGACTGTGTCCATTCCTAAGCAAAGATGAATATCTTGTAACTTTGCTATAAATATCTCATGAAACAATAACTGCCAACATAAGGGGTGATGGTGATGGTGGTGGTAATAGTGGTGGTGATGGCAGTGATGGTGGTGGTGGTGGTGGTGGTGGTGGTGGTAGTGGAGGTGGTGATGGTGATAGTGATAGTGATGGTGATGGTGTGGTGTGGTGTGGTGGTGATGGTGGTGGTTTCTCAGGCCCAGATAGCCCCTCTCTCTTTTCTCCTTTTCTTCTCTCTTCCCACCCCTCTGGACTTTTCTTCCTTCCTTCCTTTTTTCCTTCCTTCCTTCCTTTCTTTCTTTCTTTCCTTCCCTTCCCCTTCCTCTTTCTCCTTGTCCTTCTGCCTCTGTTTCTCTACTGCTTCCTTTCCACTCATTGTTCCTGGTGAAGCACTCTCTCAAAGGCAGGACTGAGTGAAGCATTTCAATGGAAGCGCTAGCATGCCCACTTCTCAGAACTAACTCCACACCTACCCTTGTTTCTGGTCTGGGACAAGCAGATCAGTGACGTCCATAGCTCAAGTCCCATGAGGACTCTCCAAGAACCTGTCCTGCTCTGCTTCTTTTCTACATCTGATGGGTTTAAGGGGATGAGTCGAGCTTGAGGATGAAGTGGTCTGTGGTCGTGCATCCACTAGGAGCCCTTTCCTTGCCCGAGACAAGATGTAGGATCTGATGAGCCAGGAAAGCTGACTCATCCCAGGTTTGCAACATTCCTATGGAGAGAAGTGTCTTGAGATCCAGCCGCTTCCACCTGGCCGGCACCTGCAGCCTAATGCTGCTCCCTGCTTTCTGAAGCACTTCTAGCAGTGCCAGAAGCAGCAACAGCAACAGCACCTGCCCCCTCCCTCCCTCTCTCCCCATCCCTCCAACACCCTTTTCTCTACCACCTGGGCACCTGCAGTCCCCTGCAGCAACTCCCTTCCAACCCCTCCAGCCCTCCACCAGGGCTGTGGCTGATGAAATCTGGGAGCTATTTTGAAATTTCTCTTTTAAAAAAAAAGTCCAAACTGATTAGTTGATAATTACATGTTGGAACATCTGCTCTGATTTGTTTTATTCTTTCTATTTTGGAAATTTGGAATACACTGAAGTTTTGCCTTCTGGAATTGCCGGCCTGGCTCTTGGAGTGTGAGCAGCCCTCCTGCTTGGCGGCACCTGGCTCGGCCCACAGCCCAGCTCCCAGGGAAAGAGCATGGCTCTCCTGCCTGAAATAGCAGTGCTTTGCCCCCTCAAACTCCTGCCCTGGCCTTTAGGGCCTCCTGCTCTGTTGTGACCATTGTGGGTCTCCAATCACCCCACCTGTCTCTGAAGACAGAAGATCCAAGGGGCTGGGAGGCATGCTGACTCAGTCGGGTCTGGTTGGGGCTGTGATGAGGGAGAGGAGAGGGTGTTGGGCTCAGAACGCACCCCAGGCAGTTGGCAGTTTCTTGATGGGTTTCCCGCTGGGAGTGCCTGGACACTGCCTGTCTTTGTCTAGGTTCACTCATGCCAGACTCAACTCCAAACCATGCTCACGGCCAGCGGGTCAATGCTGGCTCATAGTGACTACCGGACAGAGGAGAGCTGTGGCTATGGCCGATTTTACGATTGCAACACTTTAAGCCGAGTGTTTCTCCTGCAGAGGGCTGGTGGATTCGAACTACTGACTGTGGTTAGCAGCCCTATGGGTAACCCACTGTGCCATCAAGCTCTTCATGAGAGGCCATTAACATCTAGAATCACCCCATCTCCATTTGGGACTGTTTGGAGTCTGGCAGACACTCAGCAGGGCTGAGGACTTGCGTGCCTGGTGTCCTGCAGTCATCCCATTAGCATTTCCAGAATGGTTTGCAATACTAGGGCCCTGGTGCACAGGGTGGAGCAAGGGACCACCAGGTGAATCTGACCCAGACTGCTCTCCAGAGACTCAGGACTGTCCACATCTTTCCCAGAGCCAGGCTCACCTATAAAATGGAAAATACAAATACTAGGGGTGGGGGTGGACTGGGGGCTTCTTACTTAAACACTTCAAGGGCATCGCATTGTCTTTAAGACAGTCTCCAGAAAAGCCCTTCATTCCCAGGCCAGGTTCTCCCAGACTAAGCCTAGAGGACCAGGACAGCCCCATCGCTCCTCCCTCTCCTCCCAATGCATGGCACAATGGGCAGTCCTCTGTGCTTCTGCTCTTTCACACCCATCTTGTTGTTCTCTGCATCTAGATGCTACCCTTCTCTCCTCTTCCATATACCTCTTCACCCAAATAAAACTAACTTGTTTCTCAAGTCTCCTCTGAAGTGAGTATTTCTCCAGCCTCCTTACAAACTTCCACGAATTTAGGCTCTCCACCTCTATGATCCCATAGCCTTTTAAACACCCCACCACCCTCGTGGTAGGAATCTGATGTCTCTGATACTGCCTGCATCAATTCCTGTTCAGTCTCCTGCTCAGATTGAAAGCCTGTTGAGGGCAGGTAGCATGCCTTGTTACTATACGATCTCAGGTAACTAACACAGTGCCTCATAATTAATTGTTAGATACATTTTTTGAAAGATTGAGTTGATGTATAAGCAGAGGAGTAAATTCTGACTTTATCACAGAGATGGCATTTTACAAATAATATATTCTTGGACAGGATATATTATGTTTCATCAATATCACCACACTTCCACAGATTATAATAGCTAAAGGGTCATTTCTTGCTCCGTCTACATTCCCATCAAGGGGCAGCAGGAGTATTCTGCTTCGTGATGTCCTCATCCAGCAGTCCCCAGCTAAAGGATGCTCCTTCTTGGTGCTCCCTGGTTTCTGAGGCAGGAGGATGAGAAGGCTGAAAGTTTCCACTCGGAAGTGACGCAATAGCTTCTGATCTTATTTCAGTAACCAAGCCCAGTTGCATGACCACATTTAGCTTCAAATGACCTCCCAGGAAGAAGAACTGGAGATATTTCTTGAATAGCACTAACAGCCTCCACTGGAGAGTCCTGTAAAGATGTAGTAAGCTTTTGAGAATAAGCTGAAATCTTTAAGTTTCCATCTATGGTGATGGAGAACTTGGCAAGATGGTTGAACAATGTGATGTAATTGGTGCCACCTACTTGTACATGGAAATTGTGCAATGGACAAAAGTTGTGTTATATAGAGTTATTTTATGACAAGTGGCCTTTGAAGGATGAGTAAGGTTTGGGGTCTTGAGAGATATGAAAGGCATAGAAAAGCTGTGGTTCTCCATGAGGAGAAAAAAATCTCTAACTTTCTTCATTGCCGCTTGCTATCTCAAGGAATCAAACGATGCACTGCACTGGTAAATTCTACTGTCCAAGACCTCTGTCAAGTGTTGAGGACCAATGGACCCCTTTGAGCATCAAGGGGCACCTGACCCAACAAGCCATGGCGTTTCTAATGACTGGCTATGCATGTGAAAGGTGAACATTGAATAAGGAAGACCAAAGAAGAATTCATGCATTTGAATTATACTGCTAGCAAATAATATTGAGGATATTGTAGGCTGCCCAAAGAGCCAACAAATTTGTCTGGGAGGAAGCACCGCCAGAGTGGCCCTCAGAGGTGAGACTGGGGAGACTGTGCCTAGACAGGTCCTCAGAGAGACCAGACCCTGGAAAAGCACATCATTCTGGAAAAGTAGAGGGACAGCCAAAAAGAAGATGACCCTGGTCAAGTTGGGGTGACACAGGGGCTGCAACAGTGGCTCAAGCCCAAGAACAATTGTGAGAATGACACATGGCTAGGCTGTGGAGGTTCACTCTGCTCTGTGAATGGTCCCTAACTCAAGGGCAGCAGCACTAGAGGCAGAGAAGCTCCTTATTCAGCTAAGAGAGGGACCTATCTCTCTCTTTTTAAATAAATTATTTAACGGGGGGTTCTTTCAGCTCTAATAACAATCCATACAACAATTGTATCAAGCACATTTGTACAATTGTTGCCATCATCATTTCCCAAACATTTTCTTTCTACTTGAGCCCTTGGGGTCAGCTCCCCTTTTTACCTGCCTTCCTCCAACCTCCCACCTTGAAAACCCTTGATAATTTGTCAATTATTTTTATTTCATATTTTGCACCATCCACTGTCTCCCTTCACCCATGTTTCTGTTATTCACCCACTTGGTAGGAGGTTGGGGGGGGGTGTTGTAAGTTGATCATTGCGATTGGTTCCCCCTTCCTCCCTCTTCTCCTTCTCCCCTTCCCCCTACCCTAATGGCATCACTCAATATTGGTCCTGAGGGGTTTACATGTTCTGGATTCTGTGTGTTGAAAACTCTTATCTGTACCAGTGTACATGTTCTGGTATAGAGAGATTATAAGGTAGAACTGTGGTCATGATAGTGGGGTGGGAGAAAAAACCAAAGTACTAGAGGAATGTTGTGCATTTCCTTGGTCCTACACTGCACCCTATCTGGCTCATCCCTTCCTTCTGACCCTTCTGTGAAGAGAGATCCAATTGTCTAGAGATGGGCTTTGGGTCTTCTGATGCCTGATACCTGATGCCATCGACACTTTGTGATCACACAGGCTGGTGTGCTTCTTCCATGTGGGCTTTGTTGTTTCCCTGCTAGAGAGACCCATCTCTTAGGAAGTCTGTGACCTAGTTGGGAAGATAAGTCCTGAATGTGTACCAATATACGCAGAATGCACATGGTATGTGTGCATGATAAACAGTAGAGGGATGGAACAGAAATGGCTTCCCTTGCATTCCTGGGGATGAGAAGGATTTCCAGAGGGATAATAAGGATCAGCAGTGGGCAGGGGCGCTAAGTACCAGCTCCACAGGGATGAGACTGGAGCATTGGGCATTTGTGAGGGGAAATGTAAGCACTGATGCTCAGGTTATTTGGTTTGCGTCTCAGACAGGATGGCCAGCATCCCGAGACACCGGGGTTGTCTAACATCGTGAAAGAACAGGAAAGCTCCTGGAATTGGGCACGTCTAGAAATGGAGGGGAGGGGTTGGATAGGAGGAGAAGAGCACCCTTTTCTTTTCACTAACCCCCTCTGGGATGCCCTCTGGGAGACTTGGTCCATGCTGAAGTGCCACCGAGCTTTGGGAGGCCTCGGGCAGGCCCACCTTCCTCTTCCCATCCCATAGAGATCATCTGCTAGTCTGCGGCGCCCCATCCCCACCCCCTGCACCTTATATGTCACCCTCATTTGACCCAGGAGTCAAAACCTCAGGGGCCACTTTCTATTGCTGGGTAAGGTGCACGCACATCCCCTGGGAGGTGGAGGCCCTGGGTTCTGACACAGAGCCTGGTTGGAGGTCTGGCCCTTGGGGAGAGGAACTCAGACCACCAGGTGGGCGGGCCACTGTGTCTTTCTTGAGTCTAGCTCGGTTCCTGGTCGTTTTTTTTTTCAAATCAATCTGGTCTCCAAAGTCCATCTGGGCTATGGTAGGAGGGCGACAAAGATGAGGCCTGGGGCACCGCTTAGTTTTTGTTTGGCCGGATTTTGTTTTGTCTTATTTTCTGGAGCCAGTTTCCCACCTCACATTCAGATTCCTTTCTATATATATTTTTTCTACTTCCCCAAAGACCTTTTGGACACTTTGAAAAGTGTTTTATTTAGATACAATCCTGCTCTCTTACCTCGCCTTTCTTCCGTTTCCCCCTTCACGCTTTTTATTCATAAGTCGTAAAATCAACAACCACAACCCTGCTTCCGGGCAAACATCGCTCACAGAGTAATAAACCCGGGCAGAGGGCAGGGCGGCGCAAACAAGTAGAGACGGGGGAGCCAGGCCGTTTGCTGGACTCTGGGGGTCTGGTGAGGGCTTTCCTCTGCCCCAGGGAGGTGTGGGGGGAAGCCAAGAACACCAGCTCTCTGCATGAGACCCCCAGCCCAGGTCTGTGTATGCCGACGTCCCTTTCTTGTGTGCATCACATCTCCCGCGGGATGCGTGTGTCTTTTCTGGAAGGCAGCACCCAGGGCCTCTGCGTCAGCTTCCGCAGATGACGAGTCCTCAGCTCATAACGTACCCAGTGAGTCTGAAGCAGGGCTCGGATCGCAACCTAAAATCTCGAGAGTGAAGCTCCGGAAGTAACAGGAGCGGTTGCAGGCCCACACCGTCCTCGTGTGGATGGGAAGCTGTGGTCCCAAGGGAAGGAGCTTGAACAGTCAGTTTGTATCCATCGTGCTCTGAAGTTCTGAGCCCCAAATATCGCCTTAGCTGCTGTGGAGTTGGCCCCTGGGACTGGGGGCCCTCATGCCTTTCCACCACACTCTAGCGGTGATGGCGTGTAAGAGTGGCCTTCTTCTCACGCCCACCAAAGGCCCATCACCCGTGGATGGGGATGGGAGTGTGGGGGTTGCTCAGGAGACCGGGTGCCGGGGGGCGAGCACGTGGCTGCTGGAATAAAAGAAGGGGAGGTCACGCCAAGAGCGTGCCTCCCTCCGCACTCAGCCTGTCTCCTCAGCATTCCCGTCCAGAGTCAAAAGCCTCCCAGGACGCACCCTGATAGCGCTCTAAACCACTTCACGGGCAGAGCCCCCAGAAAAGATGTTGTGGGCACCGGAAGTGGCGGCAACAGCCATCACCACAGCCCAAGCCAGGTAAGAGAAAGACAAAGCGGGCGGGAGATCCCAGGAAGAGCTGGCCGAGCCCAAGTCGAAGCAGAGCTCGGATCAGAACATCTCAACATGGTCAGGGTTGAGTCGGGTCCTGTGAGTGAATTGGAAGAGACCGTAAGCGTGGGCCTGGAGACCCAGGGGATTGCTGAATGTAGTGAGGCCCAGGGAGGACTCTGGGCAATTCCAGCAGTTACCGCCGGGAAGCGACAAGAGGGGAGTGATCAATAACCAGTATTCCTTTCGCTCACCTAGCCCCAACCTGGTCCACTCCTCTCAAGCCCCTCCTCCTTGCCCAGTTCCCCGCGGTCTTACCGCCCAGTGTGTATTAGACGGGGATCCGTCAGTCCAGAACTTTTCAATGCACATCTCAGTTGGGGTGTTTGAGGCATGACTTGAGGGACACTGAACGTCCACTCGGCTTGGCGTGGTCACACACACCACCCCGGAGCCACTGCCACCAACATGCGGATGATTCCTGGGCTCCCTTCTCTCTTTAGCTTGGCACTGACATATCTACTTAAAAGACCCACATGGACCTCTTCACAGAACCTTTTGTGCCTGGTTAGCAGTCTTTGTCGCTAGTTGCACTCAGGTTCATTCAATTCACTTACAGCCCCGCGTACAGCGGAGAGGACAGGTGCACAGGACTCATTTGCAAGGAGAAGATCATCAGGCTTGTTTTTTGCGTAGGCGCCAGGAGGGTTTGAACCGCCAACCTTTCGCTTAATAGTTCAGTGCTTAGACAGGAGGACCTACAAGGAACTAATCTGTAACTATGATTTCCTTTCTTTTAGGCAGCCTCAAGATTAAGAAGGTCAGATCGATGGGCTATTCCTCCTTGACCTCCAATGTGATATGCATTTGCCCTCACTTTGAAGCACTTAGGAGTCCTGGTGATATAGTGGTTATGAGCAGGACTACTAGAGTCAGTGGTTTGAAACTACTTTCTGCTGGAGAAAGACAGAGCTTTCTCTCCAGACTTACAGATTTAGAACTCCACTGGGGAAGTCCTTCTCCGGTTGGAAACAACTCCCTGGCGATGAGTTTGGTTTGGGGGGGGCTTGAAGTGATTGAACCCATCCCCACTCACACCAAATCCTTCCTCGTCATCCCCTTCCCAAGTGCATGTGCAGCTTCTAAATCATTCAAAGGGCTCCAAGCCTTTGCTTGCACTAACCCGAAGAAATGAAAGGAAATGAGCCGCAATTGAATGGAATCTGGAGAAGAGTCGAATGCTCCACAGGTTTTCTGAGGCTATAAATCTTTTTGGGCTGAGCCCTGGTGGAGTAGTGGTTGAGTGCGGGACTGCAGCACACCGGCTCGGGGGTTCAAATGCAGTAGTAGCTCTCCAGGAGCATGACTGGGCCTCCCACTCCCACCAGAGGACAATGATACAAAAAACCAAAAATCTTTTTTAAGGAAGGGTAAATATATTTGTTTGTGAAATGCACATTTTAGCTCTTACATGAGATATTTTCATGGATTTGAAAATATACCGTCATATCTGCTTGAAACAGAGAAGCACAGTTTTAAAAACTGTCCCTTCAGCCAGTAGAGAGGTCTGAGGGGCCATCCCCAATTCCACCTACTGGATATATGCCACTTCTCCCAAGAGAATTTACTTCAGAGGACAGCATTGAAGCTACAGCTCAGAGAAAGAGACATGTCTGATCAGAGCACATGGGAGCAAATGAAGGGGAAGGAAGAGGGGAAGGAAGTGGAGCACATGGGGACCCATCAAACCCTGGGGATGACATTCCTGCTCAGAGCAGCCAAAGCACAGAGAGGACCTTCAGACCAGCCCCACTATGAGACACAAGATCTCTTACTGGAGATACAGTGTGGGAATTGCACCCAATCTGACCCCACCACACAGAGGCGAAACACTAAGGGTGTGCAACAGAACAGCAAGGAAGTCCAGAGGAATACCAAAATAGACTTTGAGGCCTGGGCATGGCACCTCATCACACTCAACTGGAAAGAACTCCTAAAGGTCAACAAATAGACTTTAAACTATTTATAGGTTGTTTGTTTGTTTGTTTTTGTCATAGCTTTTGGTTGTCTTATTGATATTTTGTTTTCTTTTGTTGATTTGTTTTACTCTTTTTTTGTGTGTGTATTATTATCTCTGCAGGTCTATCTAGATAAGATAGGCTAGATGAGCAATCTGGAGGAGAAAGCACAGGGCAGATGATTCCAGAGGGACATGGAGAGGCGAAGACAGAGGAAAGGAAGTAGGTGTTATTAAACCCAGGGGCAAGAGAACAACAAGTGATCCAAAATCAGTGGCAAGGAGGTTGTAGGAGGCATGGTAGGGCTTGATCAAGGGCAATGTAACTGAGAAGTATGACTGAAACCCAAATGAAAGCTGAGCATGATAGTCGGACAAGAGGAAAGGAAAAGGAAATAGAGGAAAGAAGTAGTAGGCAAAGGTCATTCATAGAGATCTAAACACAGGCATGTAAATATGTAAATATATTTATATATGAGGAGGAGGAAATTTATATATATGTGCATATATTTATAAGTTTAGTATTAAGGTAGCAGATGGATACTGGGTCTCCACTCAAGTACTCCCTCAATGCAAAAACATTTTGTTTTATTAAATTGGCATTCCATGATACTCACCTTCCCAACATGATCGCTGAACACAAATGGGCACATATGCAACTGTGGTGAAGAAAACTGATGTTGCCTGGATATCAAAAGATATAATGGCTGGGGTTTTAAAAGCTTGAAGATAAACAAGTGGCCATCTAGTTCAGAAGTAATCCCACATGGGCAAAGCGTACCAGTCTGTGTTATCAGGAGGTGTCAATGGGATCTGGTATTGTGTTAGTCCAGGTAGACTAGAGAAACAAATTCATAGACATGCATATGGATATGAGTAAGATTTATATACAAGAGGAATGGAAAATTGAGAAAGCATTCCAACCCAGTCCAGTTCAAAGTCATAAGTCCAATATTAGCCCATATGCCCGATACCAGTCTATAAAGTCTCCTTCCGACTCATGAAACCACAGGTCAGCGGGTACAGAACCTCGGCACTGGCAGGGCTCTCCCAATGGCTCCTCACTTCCAGGGCTCAGGGTCCATCTACAGCATCCAGTGGTGGTAGAAGCAACTCATCACTGGCAGGAGTTTTCATGTGGCTTCTCCAATTTTAGAGGTCTGGTTCCATCAGGGTAAAGCCATGTGGCTTCTCCTCCAGATCCTCTAGCTCCTCGGACGCTGCCATCGTGTCTTGTCCATAGTTCCTCATCTCGGAGACTGACTCCCAATAACTAAGGAGATCGCCTCTCATCTCCACCAGGGAAGTATCGCAAGATTTCCCAGAAGTCTCAGGAGAAAGCCATGCCCACACAGAAGCCGCATTGGCTACCCAATGGCCATCTCCAGATTAATAGGCTACACTCCATCCCTAGACTTCCAATCATGAAATTGACATCAGGCACATGACTGCCACAGGTATCAAGCATCAAAGGACAAAAAAATCATTGTGAATGAGGTGGAATGCAGAGTGGGGATCCAAAGCCCATTTGTAGGCAACTGGACATCCCCTTACAGTAGGGTCTCAGGGATGAGACGAGCCAGTCTGCGTGTAATATAGCAATGATGAAACCTAAAACTTTCTTCTAATTCTTAAATGCTCCCTCCCACCCGCCCCACTATCATGATCCCAATTCTACCTTACAAATCTGGCTAGACCAGAGGATGTACACTGGTGCAGACAGGAACTGGAAACATAGGGAATCCAGGGCAGATGAACCCCTCTGGACCAGTGGTGAGAGTCATGATACTGGGAGGGTTGAGGGAAGGTGGAATAGAAATGGGGGAACCAATCACAAGGATCTAAGTATAACCCCTTCCCTGGGGGGCGACAACAGAAGGGAGATGTCAGACAGTGTAAGAGAGACAAAATAATAATGACTTATAAATTATCAAGGGTTCATTAGTGAAGGGGAATGGGGAGGGAGGGTAAAAATAGGCTCTGATACCAATGGCTCAAGTCAAAAACAATTGTTTTTAGGATGATGAGGACAACAAAAGTACAAACGTGCTTGACATAATGGATGTTATGTATGGATTTCGATAAGAGTTGTATGAGTCCCCAATAAAATGATTTTTTTGAAAAAAGAACTTCTTTCCTCAAAAAACCAAGACCATTCCTTCAAGATCAGTGTACTAAAATTATAGAGAAGATGATTAATTGTGAATATAACAAAATATAATAAAATGAATGTTTGCATAGAAACTAAATCAAATTTTGAAGAATGGCAGGAGTAACCCCAGATACTGGCTCTCTATAACTGAAACAATTAAATGGGCAATGCTTCAATGTCTTGATTATTTGTTTTTTTATTAGTTTTATTGGCATAAACTTCATACATCATACAACTTAATCATTTAATCATGTTTAGTAGATTTGAGCAATGTCACCACAAGCAATTTCAGAATATTTTCTTCTAGTACTCACTATTGCTCATACTCCTCATTTATCCCAGTTCTCCCCTGCCATGCTCCTATTCAGTTTGTCTCTATAAATCTACTTGCCCTTGAGTTCATGTGCAGAAAATCATACAAAATAAAACACAATAATAGAAAATCACATATCACAAACAAACAAAAGGCAGCAATCATGACTAGACAAAGCATAGCAAAATTTTGAAGAGAAAGCAGACTACTAAATTTGAAAATGAGTCCAAAGGGAGATCAGACGATAAGGTATTACATTTTAACCCGATGCATCTGGTGTTAATTGACTTTATAGTGCTCTCTGTCTGATAGCAAGGCTATTCACATTCCTTGATTATGGTCAGAGGAGAGTCACTGGAGACTTTATCCATGTGCAGACCATGCCAATGGATATGGGGTTTCCGCTGTCATCTAGAGTCTTTTGCAAACCAGGTGTCCACAATTTAAGTTCATGCTATCCCCAATTAAGATTTGGGTTTTACCACTTACAATCCTTGGATCTCCCAGGCTGGTCTGTTTCCTCCATGTGGACTTAGTTGACGTGTCATGTAGATGGCTGCTTTTTTGTAGACAAACTTTGAAGACTCCTAATGCTGTTCTTTCTGATAGCCAGGCACCATCTGGTTTCTACAGCACATATACAGCTATACAGCTATAGCACCCATATATTCAGTGACCTCTTTATGAGGGTGAGCATCGAGCAGGGTCATGTCATAAGAATGAAGTGTTCTCAGCGTGGTTCTAGAATTAAGTGTGAGAGGCTGTAAATCCTTAGGCACTTAATACACTGTGCCACCTTGCACCCTATCTCCTTCTTTTGCACTAATCCTCAAACCCACCACCATCAAGTCAATTCTGACCCATTAGAAGCTTACATAGGGTTTCCAAGAATGTATATCTTTATAGGAGAAGACTGCCTCTTCTTTTCCTCTCAGAATAGCTAATGGGGTTGAACATCCAATTTTGAAGTTAGCTTATCCCACAAATGGCATCAGATCTTCTCTTGCCCTAAAATATGACTAAATACCAACAGAAGGCACCTGTTCTGACTCCCTTTCAAATTGATCTTGAAGGCACACTTAGGAGAGAATCTCATTTTTAAGCTTGAGACTGCACAGCAAAACGTACTCACCCACTCCACCACTCAACATGTACACTCAGAGGCAATGATGACTTGCCTTGAGCTAACATGAACTCACTGCCCCCTTAGGCTTCTACCTTATCTTTCCAGTTACTGTGCTCACTTTGATTGCACATAGACAGAGCATGGCGCTTGGGTTAGTCTGGGTTGACCAGAGAATCAAATCCAGAGACACTCACATGTATGTAAGAAAGAACTTCATATCCATGAGCAATTGTCCATTAAGTGAACATTCCAGACCACTCCAGATCGAGTTTATAAGTCCAACATTACCCCATATCAAGACTAGTCCATAAATTCCTCTTTAGACTCACACAGCCACGCAATGATGCTGAATGGAAGAAGTAGAAGATCACAGGCTAGTGGATGAAAGTCTTGTGGATTTGGTGGTGGTGGAAGCATCTCCGCACTGGCAGGGGTCTCCACATGGCTCCTCCAGTTCCAGGGCTCTAGTGTGGCTCCATATGTCTTGTCATCAGGGAAGCAAAGCAGAGAGTGTGTCTGTGTCCCGTCACCAGTGAGCTGTTTATCTCCTGCTGCCTCGAAAGGAAGTCCTGATTGACAGACAAGACTCCACCCATTCACAAGTTGACACCAGATTTTGTAACTGCCACAATGCTGAAGGCAGACACTCTTTACTAGCAAAGCCAGACTACTATTTGGTTTTAAGGAAACCGCTGGAGATATTTTGGTTTAAGGTTTAAAGATTATCTTAGGGTAATAGGGTCAGGGGTTCATCCAGTCTTTATGGATCCAGAATGTTTGGAGTCCATGAGAACTTAAAAGTCTTTTCTCACAGACTTCTTTTATTTATTATTTATTTATTTAATAAACCATTTTATTGGGACATAACCCAAATAGCACGAAATTCAATAGTTCAATCATATCAAGAAGAGGCGTACAATCACTACCACAATCCATTGAAGAAGTTTTCTTCTTCCTTGTCTTCCCTGTTATGAGCTCCCTTCCCCGCCACCCCCACCCCCCCAACCTCCCTCTGCCCAACGAACCATTAATCTAGATACTGTCTCTATCAGGTTCACCCACCCTGGGTTTCATATACCAAAAGACACCTAGAAAGAAGAAACAAAAGAGTCAAAACAGCTCATAGCAATAACCAAATAAAACAGAGTAAACACCCAGTGAAAAAGAAAATAGAAAACATTTGAAAGCTAACAAGTTTAAAATGAATCAAAAAAGGAGCTCAAGTGATAAGGTGTTGTTAGATTGTAACCAAACTGCATCTGCCATAATCCACTTTCCATGCAATCTGTATGATGACAAGGCTATTCCCATGACTCTCATTTTTTCTAGCTACCACATTGTACTTTGAATTCTCTCAGAGCCTTGCCTCAGCCTCCTGGCAGGTCTGTATTCTAAGCTACAGCATTGCCTTGCTGGCCTGCTGCTCCCAGGCTCCTTCCTCTCTAAGCCTTCTTTCACAGCCTTGTCACAAGATTCTCCTAAAACTCCAAGGAAATTATGTTCTTCCCTTGCTTTGCCTCTGCTAGAAGGCAGCTAGACCTCAGAAGAAAGTGGCTGAGAGGACCCAAAAAAACTCCTCAGCCTGAGTCCTTGTCTTGGGCTCTTGATGGGTGTATGTAAGTGGTGAATATGCTAGGGCCACACAAAGGACTGGAAAGAGGATGGAGTGTATGAATGGTTTCCAACCTGTTTTTGACTTCAGGTGAGCCACGCTGATATTCAGATTCTTTATACTGTTTGGAGTGGCTCCCTGGATTGTCGTGAGACTGAAGCCGGGGAGTAACTAGAAGAGTCACCGACATTGTCAAGCAGTGTGCTCAGGGCGACGACTAATACTTCATCAGTGGGGCTAGGTGAGGTCGTGGGTGGTTCAGAGCTGAAAATCTTGCCCGCGGGCAAGAGACGCGGGTCCAGTTCCTGAACAAGGCACCTCACGGACAGCACCACTCCTTTGTCATTGGAGGTTTGAGTGTTGCTATCTATGATGCCGATCATGTTTCCACCAAGACTCCTGGCTAAGATAAGTGAGGAAGGCAGGCTCGCCTCTGACACTCAGCTAATGAAAACCTTATGGACTGTGGTGGGAACAGGAAGAGGGAGGGATGGCCATGGGAACAGGGAGAGAAAAAATAGGGAGGGGGTGTGTGAGAGGATATCGCTGGCAGCTTCATTTCTTGAGGTGGGTTGTGTAGTACATATATAATGTTTTTAAAATAATAATAATAATAATATAAATAACAAAGTTTCTCCTGATTCCTTACTCCTAACCTAAATCGTGATCAGAGTGGCTTAGGAAAAGGAAAGAAAAAGGAAAAAAAAAAAAGAGGAGGAAAAAGTAATGTTTAAATGGACGCAGAGTCTTTAGTGACAAATTCATCGCAGAAGAGAGCCACAATGAAAGAAACCCTGTAGATGTCATCAGTGTGGTTTTCAACCGACGAGGAGGATGCCACTGGACCGGGCAGTGTTGTTGTTTTGTGGCGCATGGCATTGTCATGCGTGGAGAGCCACCTCGCTGGCCGCTGATGGCAGCAACCACATCTGACTGGAGCTCAAGACGCTCCTTGTCTGGTGCGATGCAAAGTATGACCCTGTGCCAGTCACTTCTCCTCTCTGGACTCGAGATCTCCCTTCTGCACAATGTCAATCGAGGACGGAAATATCTCAACTTCCTTTCACTTCTGACTTCCCGGGATTTTGTGTTCTGATCCAAGGCTCTCTGTGTCCCCTGGGAGACTTGCTTATTAGCTGTCACAGTCTGCCGTCAAGAGCTGCTTCTCTGATCTGGTCTCTGGATTTAGCCTCCCTACCCAGGCTGCTGCTTTTATCTGCTAATAAAGAACGGGAGCTCAGATGGAAATCTGGGTCTTTCCTTCTTCCCACCACATATTACTTGAGTTTTGATTAACCAACCTGGGTGGTTAACGTTTCTTAAATAGAAGACGGGGGAAAAATATAATTAAGGAGCATTTGGACCTCATTATGAAAAAAGCCTTAATTATGCCCAAGGCTGGCTCTGGTACCTCTTCATCAAAGGGCTCAGCAGCCCCAGATCAAAGCCCGGAGCTGGGCACTGCGGCCAACTCCTCCCTTGTTTCCAGAGCAGTTGTGTTCAAAGGGACAAAAGCTCTGAGTCTGCAGCCTGGAACAACTCTCGTATCCTGTCGCCTGGTTCCCCAGAGCTCCCCCAGTCACCTCTCAGGAAACGAAAAATAAACTGCAACAGGGAAGAGCCTCATGGGAACTGGGTGTCTCTCTTCCCTGTAAAAGACCTGGGCCTGATGTGTTTGCGGTGAAGAAGAGGAACACAGGCAGTGATGCACCCCAGGGAATCTAAATCGGGACTACACATCTGAAGCATGCAGATGAATAAACCAAGTGCATAAATGCAAGAAAGTCAGACTGACAGATGGCTAGAAAGACGGAGACGACCGGCCACCTTTATTTGTGACCATTGTGTTCTCTCTGATGATAGCAGCGACTTCCTGCTCACAGATCCTCAGTGACTCACGCTTCTTTGCAGAATGACTTCTAGACATTTCCTTCTGGCATTGAAAGGCCATTCCTTAGTCTGTCCCTCACAGACACGCTCATCGTTATTTTCTAAGACCCTGCACTCTGGACAAACCCCTCCCTTCACACTCTCCACCTGCCTCCCGGAGCTCCCTGTGGGATCCACACTTCTTCCTCTCGTGAAACCGCTTCCTTTGATCTTCCCTCCTTTTCCATCAGTGAAATTCTTCTCTGTTCACAGCCGATTCTGCTTGTGCATCTCTTGGAAAGCTCCCTCATTTATTCGGCACACCTTCGGGAGGGAATATGCTGTTAAGGACTGGCCTTGTTCGAGGGCTTTTGTACACAAAGATGAGAGAGGATTTTTCCCTGAGGTGGAGGGGCGCATGCTCTCCTGTAGGAGACAGACGTGTATTCAAATTTTACAATACAGTATGGGAAATATAAAAAAAATATGGCTGCATGTGCTGTCCAGAGAGAGAATGTCAGCCACAGGAGAATTTAAAATTTTCTAGCAGTCACATTTTTAAAAAGGTAAAATATGCACAGATGAAATTCATTTACTAGCAAATCGATAAATCTCAAATATGATCACATCATCCTGTGTCATTAGATATGTCCCAAGCACACAAGAAGAGTGGCTACTGTTTTGGACTGCGCAGGTACAGCAAAAAAGCTTATATAACTGTGAAAAGATCCTAGGGAAGGATGTACAGCACATGTAACCTAGAGAGGCAGGAAGGTGCCATGGGTCTTGATGGAGGAACAGGGAGTGTGATTGGTGGGGGCTTGGGGCGGGCGGAGAAAAGAAGAGAAGCTTTCCATGCTGAAGTTTAAACTCATGGACATGCCTAGGGGGAGGATGGGCATGGTGTGTCCAGGAGGCATAAGAAGCACGAGGTGATGCTAAGTAGAATGCATGGTCCTCTTATCATGGCAACCTCACATGTGACGGAGTAAAACTCTGTGTCACCGGGTTTCCAGTGGTTGATTTTTCAGAAGTAGATTACCTCGGCTTTCTTCAGAGGCACACGGTGGGTGAGTGCTACCTTGGTGATGTCATGATTCACGGTGGTTTGTCAGCTATGATGGAACCATCTTGGGCAAGATCTGCTATCAGAAGCTCATCAGGCGAAGGGAATTTTCCCTAGAGTATGGCCTCCATTCATTCTACAGAGCTGTTCAATGCGCTTTACATTGGGCTACTTAATGTCAGCAGTTCAAAACCCCTGGTTGCTCCTCGAATGAAAGATGAAGCTTTCTACTCCCATAAAGATGCAGAGTCTCAGGAATCTCCGGAAGTCATTCTACTCTGCCCTGTGTCTATGAATCAGAAGGGACTCAGTGACAGTGAAGGTTTGCTTTGGCAGAGCTATCTCGTTTGGGGCTCAATCTTGGACCTGCATCTGACTTGTCATCCTCTGGCCTCAAGTTCTTAGGACTTGACTATGACAGTGACCTGTCATATTGCCTGCTAATCTTCGGATCCATTAACATCTGCAACCTGGAAGTCAGCAGGCTGCCATCTGACCTGTCCATCTTGAGTTCACCTTCCCTTGCCCTGATGTGAGTCAGAAGAAGCCTGGCCCGATGGCTGACGTTAGGTTTGGGACTTGTCAGCCTCTAAAGCCACATGGGCCTCTTCTTCATGCTGGGCAGAATGCAGGTGCAATGAAAAAGAGGAGGGTCCTCTCCAAGATGGATTGACGCAGTGGCTGCAACAAAATCTCAAACATGATAGCAACTGTGACGATGACAAAGGCCAGGCGGGGTTTCATTCTGTTGTACATAGGGTCACTGTGAATTGGATGACAACTAATAATGATCTAGCTATCTGTCTCTCTATCTACATGTGAGAGCTTCAAAAATTCACGGAAAAATGCTCTTACCTTTGAGCTTCGTTTTTCCACAACCTTTTTGAAATAGCCTTGCATAACCCCCACTGGTTTTGCCTCTCTAGAGAACCCAGCCTAAGGCATCAGGAATGGAGTCAGCCTGAATTGTAATCCAAGCTCTCCTTTGGATTCATCTGGGGTAAATCATTAACCTCGGTCTCCGTATCTGTAAAACTTGGAGCATGTGATTCAAATGCCGCTGTCCAAAATGGATATCAATTCAGTCTACAATCTGATTCCTAGAGGAATGGAAGGGCCTTGCAGAAACTTAAATTCTGGCCCCTGTACCATAGCTGACTAGATTTCTGGAAGCCAAGAAATGTCTGCTGCTACCAGAAGCTGAGGGAGACCAGAAAGCACTTCCTAGAGTCTTCAGAGAGCGCATGGTCCAGTCAAAACCCAAACTCACCACCAGGGAGTTGACTTTGACTCAGGGTGACCTTAGAGGATAGAGTATGACTGCAGCTGTGGGTTTCCAAGACTGTCACTCTTCAAGGGAGTGGAAAGGCTATCTTTCTCCCACAGAGCAGTTGACGTTGTTAAGTATTTGAACTTACGGTTTGCGGGCCAATCCATAACTCACCATGCCACGAGGACTTCTTTACAGTTCTGCAGGCACCCTGCTTTTGCACTGTCTCCAGAACTGGGAAGCAATAGATTGCTATTGTTTAACAAGCCACTCGCAACTTGTAGTGCTTAGTTAGGCCATCCCTCATGGCCAGATCTTCTTTTTAAACTGGTCAATCTAGTATTTGTGCAGAAAGCAAAGATGGGGAAGACAGACTGAAGCCAGGAACATTGATTAAGGAGGCAATTGTGAGAGGCCAGATGAGGCTCTCTACCAGAGTGGTCGTAGTGGAGAGGAAGAGGGAAAAGGAGGTAGAATTGACCAGACTTAACAAGTGATTGTTTAGGTAGCAGATTGTATCCCTGACCTTCTGGTCTCTGGTTCGGTGAGATGGCAAACACAGCGGTAGGAATGGGTTTAAGAAGAATGTCAGCCCTGAAGAAAGGGTTTAAGAAGGAACTGTCATGTAGAGATATCCAGAACATATTTGGACATCTAAATCTGAAACCTGAGCCAATGATCTGGGACTGAGCAAATCGACAGATTATAGAGGAGCCAATGTGAGTCCAAAGAAAAAAAGGTGTGTGTGTGGGGGGGGCCCTTGGGGGAAGAGTGGTTATGTTTTGTACTGCTTACTGCAAGGCAGATGATCCAAACCATCAGCTACTTCTCTGGTGAAAGATCAGCCTTTCAACTCCCTTAAAGAGTTACAGTTTCAGAAACCCATAAGAGCAGTTTGACTCTGTCCTGCAGGGGGGCTGTGAGTCAGGAAGTATTGACTTGATGGCAGTGAGCTTTGTTTTGTTGGCAAGTGAATCAAATGCATGGACGTCCAGCCAATGCAGCCCACGACACTGTCAGCAGAAGTAGAATAAGAATCTGGCAGGAGAGGTAGAATAATTGTCTAGTAGAGGCACAAAATCACATGGGGGCAGAGGTGTTGAACATGATATCCCTGGGGCAATGGGAAGACAGGCAAGGCAGAAAAGTAAGGACCAGTGGGGTGCATTTTGGTACCAACTGGTTCAAAAAACCAAGCCAAGGAGAACGGTTCAAACCTACCAGAACAATAAACAGAGACCCAGGGAGAGATTGAGTGGCCAAAAGTAGGTGCCCTGAATTGAATTAATGAGCAAATAGTGGTTTCCATATTCTTTTCAGCCACCGGACCTTTCCCCATCATCCTATTTTATGGAAGAGCCACATTTAAAACAAATACAGGAAGATTGAAACTAGTGTCGGGTCTGGAACGTACTAGCTTGATCTTGACTCTCCTCTCTTTCTCTGAAAACCCCCGAAACTCCAAAAAAGGCAGCGAAAATAAACAAGCAAATTGTAGCCATGGAGGCAACTCTGAGAAGTAGCCACCCCATGTGGATCAGCATAGAATGGTGTTCTGTGATCTTTCTCAAGTGGATCTCCAACTCTTTCTTCTAAATCACTTCTTGGTGGATTCGGCCCTTCCAACCTTATGGTTTGCGGGAAAAACCAGAGACCCTCCTGTCACAAAGAGAGATGGGCGATCACTTGTGAAGTATAAGGAGCATGGTGCTGTATGCCATCCATCCCACACTCACAGCATACAGTTGGACCGCTCGGCATTTCCAGCATCCCCTTCCCCTGCCAGACACTTTACGACTTGGGCCTGCAGCTTTCTCTCATCTATGGGAGGAAGAGGTGAGGGGGTGCATCAAGATGATCTCAATATGGGAATGCAAGGGGGCATAAACACTGCTAAAGATAGGGCAGTCAGTCCTGCTGTGACCCCCACTCCCCTCATGCCATTCATCCCCCTGCCCACTCTGCTCTGGGAGCTTTAGAAAACGCTCTCCAATTTCAAAGCGCTGCCCTTAGCACCTTATTACCTCTAACAATAGCCTTTTTACCAGCCCGGCCATATTTTTCTCTTCCCTGCCCAATGACTATATTTTCTAAGAAAACAAGCTCCTTCAGAATGCACCGCCCTCTGCCAAGCAGGGGAGTGCCACATTATCTGGTGGTGGGCGCCGGCATTTAGGAGGAAATTATTTCCTTTCATCTGTCCAAGTAAATCTTTCCCCAACACTTGCAAAGCTGATTGCTGCCAATTTCCAGCTGGAGAAACACAGCCATTTAGAGGGGGAGGCATTAGGAACTGGAAGATACTCACAACACTCAAAATGGGGGCTTGCCTTTTTCTTTCTTCTCTTTTGCTTCTCCTGGCTTTAGGCTTCGTATATTTTCTTTTTTCACAGCGTTCCATGAACACTTCTGGTGAGGCGCAACATGGCATCTGTGTGTGTGTTTACAGATTTAGTATGCATGCACACATATAATGTATGTATGTTTGGTTAGATACATGTGTACATGCATGCAGATATATAACACATGTATATAAGAGGACTCATACAAGGTATCTAATGTGCGTGCATCTATACTATATATGTCGAATGTATATGCAACTTCTGCATTTCAGGAGGGAAAAGGAGAAGCGAGAAAGAGGGAGGGAGAGAGAGGGGGAGAGAGAGAGAGAGAGAGAGAGAGAGAGAGAGAGAGAGAGAGAGAGAGAGTTTCCTTTCCTTTGAGCTCCTTCCCCCTCATCGCTGTCCAGACATGAAAGGCTGAGAGCAGGCTTGTGCTAAGCTCCCATTCTGGCCCCTGCGCTGATTCTTCGTATTGTGTGTGCCAGGTACTGCCAGTTCTACCTCTTGCAACCAGGAGTGAGAGAGGGGGCGAGGGTGGGGAAGAAATAAAATAAAAACATTTCCTCCAAAGAGTAGAGCGGCGGGAATCACAAGGCTAACAGCAAATCATGATCCCCTCCTCTGCTTTTTAAGTAAATACTGCTGCACAAGGAGCTATTGGGCAGGACAGGTGCAAAATAATAGATTCTTTTCTTGCTCTCCCTAGCCCCTAAGGGGCCACTGCTAACTGCATCAGGTACTCAATTTTCTTTTGTTATTTAAAAATGTGTTTGTGGATTCCTGGGCGGGGGGTGGGGAGGCGGGAGGGAGGGGGCTTGTTTCAGAATCACCAAGAGGACAGCTTAATTTGTATTTTTGCTTTATTAATGGAAATTTACCTGTGGGCCCCAGGATTTGTCTACCCAGGGAGGCTTTTAATGCGTCTGTCCAATGAAGTGGGCTTTGAGGGACAGAAAGTCCTTCTAATCAGCAGACCATGTCTAATGGGGAGGGGGGACAACAGGCTGCCCTGGGCACATAGCCCCGACAGGACAAGTGGGACTGGGTTCCCACTCAGACCCGGAATAAGTCCTTGAACCTCACTAAGCCTCAGTTTACTCTTCGATTAAATGCAGAGCATCATGCACATCTTCTTTGGTTCAGTGAGCTAATGGTGCCATTATTTTAACTTCATGATAGCCCTGAATTATTGTTATGCCCAAACAGGGTAAAGTGGGCCAAGAGGGAAAGAGAAAAATAGGAGTTATTATGAATAACATTCTTATTCAATTGAGTATAATTAATCCTTTCTTGTTGTCTATTCTGAAAGCAGTTCATCACTTCTGAATAAGCTATATGCATGTCAGAAACGTCTGGCTGGGAGGGTCCATCTCCCCCAGGCTTCACGTCAAGACTGGGTAAAATCACGACTCACCCAGGTCTTTGTGGTATGTGTTCCCCCACTCCTTTTAAGGGGTGGGGGAGATCCAAAAATCCTGGCACCTCCAGGAAACACAACAGGAACGATTATGTTATCCTTGTTAATTGCAAAATGTGTGAAACCCGCCCACATGCTCTCCCCTGTCTTCCTCTAAAATGAGAGTTATTTGTACTAGCCAATGTGGTTGTCTTCTTTATCTATTACTGCTATCATGAATAGACCACAAATGGATAGCTTTAGCAAACAGAAATGCATTCCCTCTCAACTGAGAAGTCCCGCGATCCAGGGACAGACTCTCTCTCTCTCTCTCTCTCTCTCTCTCTCTCTCTGTCTCTCTCTCTCTCTCTGTCTCTCTCTCTCTCTGTCTCTCTCTCTCTGTCTCTCTCTCTCTGTCTCTCTCTCTCTCTCTCTCTCTGTGTGTGGGTGTGTCCTATCACAGTATAGGAGGAAGATGGTCCTTGTCTCTTTCCAGTGTCTGCTGATAGAGGACCCGTTGAAAACCTTTCAATGTCTTAGCACCCATCTTTCCCTAAGCCCAGGAGGCTTTCAGCACAGGGAGAACAGGCTCAAAGGATATACTTGCTCTCGGTACTTCTTTCCAGGTGATGATAATAATATGACATGGGGGCAATGTCTGATCATCTCTGACGTCACAAGAAGAAATAAGAATAAAAACATCAGCTCAATGCTGATTTCTATAAGGCAGTGGTCAGACATAGCATTACCCGCTGACACTCTTTACCTTATCCTGATACCAACAGTTCCTTCCCCAGCCCTAGACATTTCTGGTGCAATCGGTAACACTGGCCACCACACATTTTGGGACTTCAAATGTTAAGACATTTCTGGGTAGATCAGATCTCTTGATTCCACAGGTAGCACCAATTCCCCCCATCAGCTCTAGTTTTTGAGATCAGAACATATATACCACTCCACTCTGCTTTTTCATTAAAAAACCCAAGATTTTTTAAGTTAATAAACTTTAAGCACGAAAAAACATTAAAAATTAAGAGGGAAAAATATACTACTTGACAATCTACTTATTTCATACCAAAACACAGATTTCTATATAAACTTCGGAGTCATTCGGCACGCAAGAAGCTCCTTTTGTAGGACTCTCACGAGTGGGATATGCCAGGATTATCCTGCGTAAGATTCCAGTAAGTCCGCCATCATGTGTTTGTCTCGTTGTCCTTGGGATCTGGCTTCCACAGCCTTCTTGTCTTGGTGGAGCCTTCCACCTTGCTCTTTGCTTAAGACTCTCTGACAAAAGGATCTAACTTTTTGCAGATAATGAACTTTATTGAGCACAAGAGTACAGCTAAGCCTGTTGAAATGAAAAGATATATTTTTCTACTAGGTGTATGTAGTTGTCTGCCTTTTTGTTTCCAAGTCAGTTTTCAAAAGAACAAATGAAGACCAGGTACATGATTTGATCTTATTCATTGGTGGTAAGAAATTAGGTCATGTATAAGTGGATCTGTGGACTCCCAAGAATTTCTGCCTCCAGTTTTTCCATGGTCACGCCAGGTAACGTGTGTACTTAATGCATGGACTATCTTTATTCAAAGCTTTTTACAAATTGTTTCATCAGGCCTTGCTTTCCACGTAGAGGTGATGATTCTGCATGTGCTACCAAATATTCGTTGATTGCATTTCATCCTACATATGTTCTCTGAGAGGCCAATCTTTTCTTCTCCAATGTTCATAGTTGGCTCTAGTTTCTCAAAGTCATAAAAAGCAAGGATACTTTGTGTAGCCACTCTGTTGACCAAGAAGAATATGAACCAGCATCAAGTCTATGCAAACCACCCATGGATGGTCTCTGGATTTCTCTTTTCCAAGACTAAAGAGATGGCTTTGTACATCCCGGTGGAGTGACTGGTTGGAGCAGAAATGTACTTGTTCATGTTATTTAAAAGAACACATTTCAAATTACATTTTGAGCTGTCCATAAAAAGATACCACTAACTTGAATTATATTCTGAGAGACCAGTTTTTTTTCCCCCCTAGAACATTGCTGATGTCATTGCAGAATACCAAGCTGTTATCTTCAGTGAAGAATGGATGCAAGAATTGCTCTCTCCGTTGTTAAAATGCAATTTTTATTCCAGGTTCAAGTATATTCTTTTGCTCTAGTTTGGAGGCAAGCAATTCAGAAGACTCCTTAGGAGGATTTAAGTCCCTGATCTGATAACTCAATTTATTCTGGTCACAACATTCACTATGTGACGTTATTTGGAAATTGTTCTCACTATTCCCACTTTCTTTATCTTGTGTGATATCAGACATGGGAGACTCATTCTATGACACACATGGTGGCTCACAGAAAGATGGAGTGGGTGCAAGATACTCGAATAGAACATTACATTGTATTTTGTGCATTACATTGTACATTGTAGGAAAGGAAGTCGATTAGTGGTTGTGAAACAAGGGTCATGGTGCACCAAAAAATGTGGGTAACTTAAGTACATAAATGTCCCATTCAAATAAGAAAGCTTGGTATGACTTCTCAATTCTGCAGAGTTGTTTAAATAGAGGAGCAAAATCTATAAATTCAATCATATCTAAGAAACTATACAATGCAATTTTATAGGGTCAGTACCCCAAATAACTCCAGGAACAGGTCCAACACCCAAACACACACACACACACAAAAGATTTTTGTTGTTGTTAGGCTGCTTAATCAATAGCCATATAGAATCAAGACAATATTTATGATTGCCTGTTACTTTGTCCTATTGTGGTGGCTTGCGAGTTGCTGTGAAGCTGGAAGCTATGTCCTGGTATTTCAAATACCACCAGGATCACCCAACTTGAAAAGATTTTAGCTGAGCTTCCAGATGAAGAACAGACTACAAAGGGGGAACAGGTTTCTACTTTAGAGATATTCAGCTAAAAATCTTGTGGATAGCATTGAAATATAGTCAGGTCCGGAAAACCTCTTGGATAAGAGAACAGCATCTGTCATTGATAGTGCCAGAGGATGACCACTTAGGTTAGAACATGGCTTAAAGAAGTAGAGTTGGCCATCATGGTATGGTTAAAGTAAAACCTTTCCACATAATGCTTTGGGGACCTTCATTTGCTTGTGGGGCACAATAAAAGATGAGAGGAAACAGCTATAAACATCTATTAGTAAAGGGAACATGGAATATACAAAGTATGAATCTAGAAAAATTGGAATTCACCCAAAGTGAAGTGGAATGCATAAAGATGGATATTCTAAAATTGAGTGAGCTGAAATAGAGTGGTATTGGTCATTTTGAATAAGAAAATCATATGATTTACAGTGCTGGGAATCACCGATTCAAGAGGAACAGCAGCACAGTCATCATTAAAAAGGATATTTCACAAGCTCTCTGAAAGTACAATACTGCCTGTGATAGGATAATATCTGTCACCTCACAAGGAAATCCAGTCAATGCAACTATTCTCAAATTCATGCAGTGACCACCAAAGCTAGTGGTGAAAAACTGAAGAATTCAACCAAAGTCTTCAGTCTGAAATTGATCAAATATGCAATCAAGATGCATAGATAATTATTGGCAATTATAATGCAAAAGTTGGAGGCGGAGGGCGGGGTAGGAAGGAACAGTCATTGGGAAATATGGCCTTGGTACCAGAAGTGAAGCTGGAGATGATGCAATAGAATCTTGTAAGATCAATCAATTCTTCATCATAAGTACCTTTGGCTTCTCTTGATGGAATACACAAAAATCAAATGGGCCAAGGGCTAAATGTGCACTGGATCATCATTGCTTATATGTAAGTTCAAATTAAAATAAAATTAAAATATATGCATAAGAGCAAAAAAAGGGGGGCCTTGAAGGTACTCCACCTGAATTTTGAGATCATCTCAAAAATGTATTTGATGTTTTGAAGACTAATGGCATAACTCCTGATGAACTGTGGAATGATATCAATCAAAAGGTCATTTAAAAATTGGAAAGAAAGAAAAACTCAGTGATGTAAGAAGGGCTCCGAAGCTTGCTCTTTATCACAGAGTAGCGAAGGCAAATGAAAGGAATGGTGAAATGAAAAAGCTGATCAGAAACTTTCTAAGGGTAGCTTGAGAATACAAAGTAAAATATTATGAGGAAATGTTCAAAAACCAGAGTTGGCAAACCAAAAAGAAAGGACAGCTTCAGCATGTCTTAAACTGAAATAACTGAAGAAAAAACATCAGGCATTAGGTTGCAGTATTGAAAGATTCTATGGGCAAAATATTAAACAATTGGAAGTAACCGAGGAAAATGGAAAGAATACACAGAGTTACTGTGCTGGGAAGCCCCTGTTGACATTCTATTTCAAGAGGTAGCATATTAGGAAGAATCAATGGTACTAAATGGAGAATTCCAAGCTACACTGAAAGTATTATCCAAAAACAAGACTCCAGGGATTGTTGGAATACCAATTGAAATATTTCAACAAGATGGTGAGGCACTTGAAGCACTCACTGGTCTCTGCCAAAAAAATTGAAAGACTGCTATCTGGCTGACTGACTGAAAGAGACCCATATTGATACTCGTTTCAAAGAAAGGTGATCCAAAAAATGTATAAATTGTAGAACAATATCATCAATATTACATACTAGTAAAATTTTGCTGAAAATCATCTAACAATGGTTACAACAGCAGGCTTGAAACAAGAGATATCGTTGATGTTAGATGAATCTTGACTGAGAGCAGAGAGTATTTTCTTGTGCTTTATTGACTATGCTAAGGCCTTTGATTATGTGGAATCTAATAAAACTATGGATCTACTGAGAAGGATGAGAATTCCATAACACTTCACTGTGCCCTTTTTGAATCTTATACATGGATCTAGAGACAGTTGTGGAAACAGAATAAGGAAATACTTCATGTTTTAAATTCAAAAAAGGTGTGAGTCAGGGTTGTATTCTCTCATCATACTTATTTAATGTGTATGCTGAACAAATAATCAGGGAAACTGGATTATACGAAGAAGAGTGTGGCATCAGGATTTGAGGAAGGTTTTATTAATAATCTCCAATGTGCAAATAACACAACCTTGCTTGCTGAAAATGAAGAGGACTTAAAGCATTTGATGACTAGTTGAGGCCTTTGGTATGGATTATGACTCAATACACAGATAACAAAAATTCTCACAACTGGGCCAATAGGTAACATCATGTTAATCAGAGGCAAGAATGAATTTGTCAAGGATTTAATTGTGCTTGGATCAATCAATGTCCTTGGAAGTGGTAGTCAAGAGATCCAACAGTGTATTACATTGAATAAATCAGTTGCAAAAGACCTCAAGGAAACTATTTTGAGTACCAATATGGGCTTACCCTAAGTCATGATATTGCCGATGGCCTCATGGCCTGTGAAAGTTAGATGTTGAATCAGGAAGACTGAGGAAATAATGTGTGTGAATTAAGGTGCTGGTAAAGCATAAAGTACTGTGTACCGCCAAAAGAACAAACAAATCTGTCTTGGAAGAACAAGCCAAAGTGCTCCTTAGACTCAAGGAGAGGGAAAGTTCATCTCATGTACTTTGGCACGTTATTAGCAGAAATCAACTCCTGAAATAGGGCATGATGCTTGGTAAAAATAACGGAGCAGTAAGAAAGAAAAAACTCTTGACAAGATGGACTGACACAGTGGCTGCCAGAGTGGGCTCCAGCAAAAGAACAATTTTGAAGATTGTGCAGGACCTGGTGATGTTACCTGCTGATGTACATAGGGTTACTTTGAGTAGAAGGCGATTCGTTGGTGCCTAACAACAAAAACAACATGGAGTTTATTAGAGAAGTCAGTGGGGTATAATTCAGGATCAGAAACGCTCAGGAAAATGCAATTCTCTGGTCAGGAACACCTTCTCAGCCACGCCTACAAGCACACCTCTCTCTGTCCCATAATCTTTTAGCCAGATGGCCTCTGCCAGGTTCAGGCAAGTGTTAACAAAGTTCCCTTGAGCCATGGCAATCGATGTGCAAAGGGCACATTACTGTGTCACAAACATACTCTGAAAGAGCTCAGCCCTAGTTCTGTAGGCCAGTCAATCTAGTTTCCCAGATCAAGTGCCTGGAGGTGCCCCACAGTCATACCAAGACCCCTCTTCGCTTCCTGTTTCCTGTTCCATTATCTCTTATAAGAAGGTAAAAGTTGATGCAGACCACACGACAGGCGTACTCCACTTACAATAGATTGGGCCTACAAACTAAGTAAGGGTGACAAAACCCAGGCTAATTCCCATGCCGATTGGCTGACATCCTTACATAACTACCAAACCCCTGAGAATCATGGCTTATTCATGTTGACACATATTTTTGGAGGATAAAATTCAATCCATGACAGTGCTAATGAGCATTTTTATTCATTGCCTAGCTCTCCCACCTTGGTCTATACAAAAAAATCCTCAGTGAGGCCTAGAAGGTGTGGATCATCTATAAAGAGGACGTGTTTTTAAGTTTATGAAGAAGGGTTTGAAATCTGGGTGTGTTATAGGGATATTAAAACCTTTTCTTAATTGTTTATTTTTCATTTTTTACCCTTAGCTCATGTATTTATTTTTATATCTTTAACTGTGTATTGGGACACAATTCACATTTCATATAATTAGATATTTAATCATAGTAAGAAGAGTTGTAAAAAAAAAAAAGAGAAGAGGTGTACAATCATAGCCACACTAAATTTTATAACATTCACTTCTTCCTTGTACTTATTTGTTCATTCTTGTAGGCTTCCTTTCCCCAACCTCTTCTGCCATATCTCTAAGAAATCATCAATCCCGTTACTTTTTGTAAACATTTACCTATCTTGGATTTTATAAACAGAAAAACAACAATAAAAACAAAATAAATACAGAGAGCAACCTCAGTAGAAGAGAAAGCTGAAAATATTAAAACTAGAACAAAATTAGGACTTGAAAGGATTAAGAGTGTACAGATAAAGTCTAATCTGTCAATTGGGTCATAGCCAATGAGGCTTCTGTGAGGACATGGCCTTCTCCTGAGAATTCTGGGAACTCCTGGATTTCCTCCTTGGAGGTGGAAGACACTTCTCTCTCTGTTCACTCCCTTGGAAATGCTCTACTGAGAAGACTCAAGACTCACTCTCTGAGAGACGCTCTACTGACAAGACCCACAGCACTACCTCCTGAGAGCTGGAGAAGCCACATGGACCTAGCTTGATGCAACTAGACCTCTGGAACCAAAGAAGGCACATAGAGACCCCTGCCAGTGCAGAGATACATACAGTGCCCTGGATCCAGAAGACTTCCAAACCAGTGGCCTGTAATCTTCCGGCATTCAGCATCATTGTAAATGTTTCATGAGTTTGAAGAGGACTTTATAGATTGCTATCAGGTTATATGGGCTAATATCGGAGTTATGAACTTGATCTGGACTAGGCTGGTATGTTTTATCAATGTTCAATTGCTCTTGTATATAAAGCTTTTTCTTATACACGTGTGTGTGTCTATGGATTTGTTTCTCTAGTCTACCCAGCTAGTACAACCCTGCAAGTGGATTTTGGTCTCGCATACCTACATAGCCTCTGAAAACCAGGTGTTCACAATTTAAGCTCTGGTACCATTTCTTCCTTTGGATTTGGATTTTATTATTTACAACCCTTAGATTACATAGGCTTGTGTGCTTCTTCTATGTGAACTTAGTAGACCCCTCGTGAAGACTTTTCTTACTTTAGATAGCCCATGGTGAATTTACAGACACTTTAAAGGACTAGAGACGCTTTTCCCGAGAGCTGATTTGAATACTTTCGAATTTTTCTCTTGTAGGATGATGCCCTGCACCTCAAGTTCTGCAGGAAAAAGAGGAAGCTCATATCAAGGAAGAAATGAAGTGGCGAGGATCAGGCTGGAGCAACCTCTTCTAGGGGTGAATAGTGTCTCATAATTCTTTCAAGGTATTCCAACAACACCAATCTATTAGCTAAGAAGCTCAATTAGGCTGAGATGCAGTGGGCTGTAAATATTTGGAGACCCAGATCAGTCATCGGGTCAAGATATGAGAAGCACAGTATACATAGGCAGCTGAGATCCAGAGGGAAATCTGGTCTCCCAGATTGCTTTCCTCCAATTAAGTCTTTTCTCAATGTTTTCTTTTCTCTTTGAAGGGCTTTCTGGAGAAAAAGATCCTACATCACATAGGAATCCAAATTCCTATTGATAAAATTTGCTGGATTTTTCTTTTTCTTTACTTTTCTCCTTCCTAAATTCTATGTGAATAATATATTAATTCATTAGCCCTAGCTAACATTGCTATCTAAAATAGATAAGCAAATTAGCAGACAGTAATACATTTAGTTCAAAGACCTGGGATATTTTTATGGGTATTGCAGGAACATGTCCACTATGCAGGGCATGTGGTTGGATCAAGTGGCTCTGTGGGATAAGGACTCTGAGCACCTGGCAGCAAGAGAACATTGGAGGCTGATGGAAAAGAGAGGAGCCACACATAGGGCCTATCTTGAGCTTTGTGATAAGACATAGAAACCAGTTAATTGGAAACCAATTTGGCCTACCTTATTAGTTTATGTATAAGTAAACCTGACTTTTCTACTAACCTGGAGCTCCTGGGCAACAGGATTTCAGCCTCTATGGATACTCCAAGCATCTACTTTAATGTGAGAACTGGATGAAAGTTTTGATTCTGTGAGAGCGTGGATTTGTAACTTTGGGCTTGTTTTTTCTCACCTGACATGATTATAGCGATAATAACTACCTGGAAGGGATATTGTGATGATACAATGAAAGAAAAGCTTTCAAAGTTGTGTGTGTAAGTGGTTAGCAAATGTTATGCTAAATTCTATCTCTTCTCCGTTTCTTCCTCTGCTTTTAAACATGCTGTCAAAGATAAAGTGTAGACTGGTCTCCTTAGTTCAGCCTGCTCCTCCTGTCTCAGTTCTTGATATCAACAGCACCTTTGGATAGACTTTTAAAGACTGAAAATCAGAAAATGGAGCTGAGTGCTGGTGGCGTAGTGGTTGAGTGTGGAACTGCAGCCCACGGGCTTGGTGGTTCAAATCCAGCAGCGGCTCTCCAGGAGCAAGGCTGGGTAGCTCCCATGACCACCAGAGGGCAGTAATGCCCCCCCCAAAAAAAACAGAAAATGGTGAAAATCCACTTAGAACTGTGGGCAAAAAAATAGCCCCACTAACACAAACACACCACATCACCCACCACACACCGTACCACACCACACAAAAAGAAACATAAATTATCCAATAGACAAATACAATATATCTTCAGTCTTGATGTTGTCATGTCTCATTGAGGGAGCCTCAGCATAGCAATTCTATGGACAATGCAATGAAAGTCCTGAACAATCAATCATGTGCCATCATCAAAATGATTGCTGTGTTAAAGTTCATTCTTGCAGTCACATCAATCCTTTGCATTTAGGGTTATGATGGGCAAGATTGTGTGCTAATTTGTCTGGGTTGGGATTTGAAGTTATAATGTAGCTGGGCAGTTATGTAATGAGGTCATTACTTCTGTGATGAGGTCTGATAGAATGTAATCACCTCTGTGATGAGTTCTGCTATGAGGAGCCAACCAGCTGAAAGGGAGTTTCTGTGGTGGTGTGACCTGCATCCCATATACATGGACTTTCTGGCAAAGCTCTCTGGCTTTTGATTTATTGATTTAAGCTCATCATCATCTGACCTCCAGTTCTAAAGATTTGAAGTAGCAACTTGTCACAGTGTTTGTTAATCCTGAAATCATCAATTTTTGCGGTTTGTGAGCCTAGAGCCTGGTATCTGATTTGCTGATCTAAGCTCATCGGCTTGGGTAGCTAATTGAGTCAGGAAAAGCCTCCAGACTGAAGCCTGGCCATGGACTTGGTACTTCTCAGTCTCAGAAACCATGTGAATTAGTACACCCCTACAAACCCATAATTCAAAGACATTAACTCCTAATTTTTTGTTGGACTTTCAGATGCATAGAAAATGATTGAAAGTACCATGACTTGAAACAAGTGCACTTTAATTCTCAAAATGACACCTTTGCTTTCTAACCCTTTAAAGGGTTTAACCCTTTAAACCAATCTGCAGCATATTTACCCAGTGTAATGCATCACTTGCTTTCTTGGCTGCTATTTCCATGAGCATAAAAGGATTTCTTCTATGGATGCACAATCAATCGTCATGGAAGCAGAAGTCAAGTTGATACATTGCATTGGGTAAATCTGTTGCACAAGACCTCTTTAAAGTGTTGAAAAACAAGAACGGCACTTTAAAGACTAAAGTGCACCTGGCCTAAGCCATGGCATTTTCAATTGCTTCATCAGCACGTGAAAGTTAGACACCCACCAAAAAAAGAATGTTGAAGAAAAATCCATGCATTTGAATGATGGTGTTGGTTAAGAATACTAAAAGTACCAATAGACTACCAACAGAACAAACAAATCTGTCTTTAGAGAAATCCAGCTACAATGATTCTTAGAGACAAGGATGGTGAGACTTTGTCCCATGTACTGTGGACAAGCTATCAGGAGAGACGGATTCCTGGAGAAGGACATCATACTTGACAAAGCAGAAAGGCAGTGAAAAAAAGAAAGACCCCTGGCAAGATGAATTAACACAGTGGCTGCAATAAGCTCAACCAGAATGATTGTAAGGACAACACAGGACTGGGCAATGTTTTGATCTGTTGAACATAGGGTCACTGTGAGTGAGAACCAACTTGACAACACCCAACAACAGCATAAACGTCACTAGTTTCATTTCTTTAGAGAACATAACCTAAAATTAGGGTCTTCCCTTTATTAATGTTCCACTTGATCATGGGAGAATATGAGCCTATCTGCTCGCATAAGATTTATAGCCACACAAAACCTCCATAGGGTTGTTCTGAGTGGAAATTGATGGGAGTAGGTTTGCTTGAAATTCTCTCTCCAGAAACTGGTCCCTCCTGATGACACATCCAAAGTATGAGAGGCAAAGTTTTACCATCCTTATTTCCAAATAACATGCTCAGACAGATTTGTTTGTTCTTCTTGTTGCCCATTGTAAATTGAATATTCTTCACCAGCCCATAACTCTAAGGCATCAACTCCTTGTTTATCTTAGTCATTGTCTGACTTTCACATGTCGATGATTCAAAATACCATAGCTTAAGATGGTTGTATCTTAATCCTCAAAGTGACACTATTGCTTTCTAATACTTTTAATAGGGCCTTCTGCTGTAGATTTGCCCAATACAATGTATCATTTTCTATCTTGACAGCTATTCACATGGGCATTGATTATGAAGTTAAATAAAAGGAAACTATTGATAATTTAAATCTTTTATTCTAGTGATAAGGCTATTTATTGGTCCTGTTGTGAAGATTTTTGTATTCTTTATGTGGAGGCATAAGCCAAATTTAAGACTGTAGTCTTCTATCTTCATCAGTAAGTGCTTCAAGCTCTTGCTTTCAGTGTGCAAGTTTGTATCGTCTGCACGTTGCAGGCTGTTAATGTGTTTCCTCCAATTCTGATGGCCCATTCTTCTTCACATAGTCCAACTTCTCAAATTACTTGCTCAGCATATAGAGTGAAATAAGTATGATGAAAGCAAACAATTCTGACAGACACCTTTCCTTCTTGGAAACCATGTATAATCCCTTTGCTCTATTTGAACAATTGCCTCTTGGTCAAATGTACTGGTTCCATTTGAACCCCAAAAGCCTTCTTGAATCCCTTTGTTTTCAAGGATCTCTACCATGATCCACACAGTGAAGCAAGGATAAATACCTTTCTAGAACTCATTGCTTTTAGCTATGATCCATATGACATCGGCAATAATATCCCTTAGTCCATATTCTCTTCTGAATTGGGTGTGAATTTCTGTCAGCTCCCTATGATGTATTATTATCATTATTATCATTATTATTATTATTATTTTTCAGGCATCACTGCCCTCTGGTGAGAGTGGGAAGCCCAGCCTTGCTGCTGCTGGATTTGAACCGCCAAGCCAGTCGGCCGCAGTCCCGCACTCAACCACGACGCTACCGGGGCTCAGCTTGATGTATTATTCTGTTGGACCACCTTTCTTTGAAATGGACACAGATGTGGATCTCTTATGGTCAGTTGTTATTTTTCTTCCAAATGTCTTTGTACAGATGAGTGAGCACATTCGATGTTGCAAGTTTGCTGAGCCATCTCAATGAATATCCTGTCATTTCCTGGAATCTTGTTTTTCCTGAATGATTTCAGTGTGGCACTGATTTCTCCCTTCAACACTGTGGGTTCTGGATCAGGTGCTACCTCCTGAAATAGTTGAACATTGAACAATGAGTAAGCATGAATCTGTATCCATTCAGCATTTCACCTGTAGACTCCTGTAATACTTCACCTCAAGGCTTACAGTTTGCCTCAGTTCTTCCAGATAATAAATGCTGAGTATGTTCTTCCCATCTAGTTTTCTAACACTACAGTTCTTTTTCCCTACAGCTTTTATTTTAATGTTTTACTTTGTCTTCTGGAACTATTCTTTGAAATCTTTCACTCAACCCTTGCCTCATCATGTCTTCCGTTTGTTTTAGCTACTCTGCACTCAATAGCAGTTTCAATCTCTTCTGATATATTTTCTTTCTTTCTCTTTGCTTTCTTCAACCTTGATGTCCTTGACATCATCCCACATCTTGTCTGGTTTTTTAGCATTAGTGTTTAATATGTCAAATCTAGGAGAGAGTTTCAAAAAGTTCACGAGAACAGGTATGTCAAGTTATGGGAATTTTTCACACACTTTTTGGAACCTCTTTATAGTTTCAAGGTGATCTTTAAATTCATGTGGGATACACACAACATCTTGCTCTGGCTCTCATGGATTTGTTAATTTTTTTTTCAGCTTCAACTTGAACTTGCACATGAGCACTTAGATGGTTTGTTCTTCAGCCCCCCTTTGGCCTCGTTTTGAGCACCTCCTTCCTCTCTTCCTACAGATACAGCTTATTTGCTTGCTGTGTGTAGTCCATCGGTTTGGCCACCTTTCATGTTGTTCAGGGGGAAAAGGATTTACGATGAACAAAGCATCAGTCATGCAACATTCTATTGGTTGCACTCCAGTGATGTTTCTATCCCTGAGGTCATGTCTTCAAGCTGCTGAGCCTTCTTTGTTTGCACCTGTCCCATTCCAATCACTCGTACTTAGTCACTGCATCTTGGGTGTGTGCTTCATCAGTTTCAGAAATTGGTCAAATTCACCTTTGGCATTAAAGGTTGGTGAATAAACTTGAATAACAATATTATTATTATTATTATTATTATTATTATTATTGCCCTTGTTATAGCATGGGAAAAATGATATTGTCCATTTCAAAATAGCCAGTACCAGCTTATTTCATCTTGCTGGTGTCTTTATCTGTTCCATTTCATTTTTTATGACTTCAACTTTCCTAGATTCATACTTTGTACAATGTGATAAATAATGGATTTTTGCAGGGGTTTCTTTTTATTCTGAATCTTGTCAGGTTATGATGGTTTCCAAAGTTTACCTCTGTGCACTTTTTCAGGTGAGCTGGCGGTGCAGTGGTTGTGGATTTGGCTGTTCCCTCCAAAGGTCAGCTGTTCAAAAGCACCAGGTGCTCCAAGGGAGAAAGATCTGCTTTCTGCTCCTGTAAAGAGTCCTGGAAACTCATTCCAACTCTGTTCTGTAGGATCGCTCTGAAACAGCGTCGACTTGATGGTCATGAGTTTTGACTTATTCATTCTGTGAAGGTTGATGTCACTGTAAGGAAGCAGTTCTTTCCTAGTCATATGTTGAGTCTCTTCCAACCCGAGGGACTCATTGTCCAACATCTATCAGGCAGTGTTTCCATCGATCTTTTTTATAGGTGACTTCCCAGTCTATCTTAGTCTCGATAGTCTGCCGAAACCTATCTATCATGGTGACCTCACAGGTATTTGAAATACCAGTTGCTTAACATTCTGTCTCACAACAACACAAAATCCATTAGTGTGAGGCAAAGTGATAGGTGAATGATGAACAGCCTTGCGATTGGCAAAAAAAAGCATACTTAGAAAAATATACTCTGAATCTTATTCAGTGCAAAAAAAATCTAAAATATGATGTGAGCATTTAATAGTTTTATTGGCCTATAATTCAGTAATTATATAATGTGAATCATAATTCAATCAATGATATGAGTATTAATAAGAGGTTGGGTCAAGAAGGGTCAAGATGCTCATACATTGATGGTATAAGTATAAAGTGGTAAAGCATTTATGGATCACATTATAACCCATAAGAACCGATAACACAGTCTTTGCTCTGCATGGAATAATTAATGGAATGGACTAGAAAAGTCAGAAATGGATCCAAATACACATAAGAATTCAGCGGGTGATGAAGTTGACATTTCAAATTAATGGAGTAAAGGTGGATAATCAATGAATATGCTTGGGACACTGGGCAGCCATCTGATAAGATATTAAGTTGGATTCCTACTTCATGTGTCAGGCCAAGATAAATTCCAGGTAGATCAAATATATAAATGTGAAAAAGGAATTCATAAAATTACTTTGAGAAAACATGAGAGCAATTATTTATACTCTCAGAGCAGGGAAAGCCTTTCTACTAAGATATCTCAAAAATTATTCCCATAAATATATGATGTATTAGGTGACAAGCATAAAAAACCCACAAGAAAATATTATTACAGGAAGTAGAGCTCACATTTGTGATATCTGTGATTAACATGCCTGCAAGATGACTGATCTACCAACTTGGGAGTTGCAAGCAAGGACATTGCAGTGGCCCCCTTTGATTTCATCCTCTCTTTTGAAATGCCACCGGGTCATATCAAATGCCATAATAAGGATAGCTTGTGATCCATTGGCACAAGATTGGGGTTAAACACAGGACGAATGAACTTTTCATTTGTTTCTTTGTCTCTTCTTGATTTTTGTGATTTTAAAAAACCCACACTAATCTAAAATCACATCAAAATAATGTTCCTCAATACTAGCCACAGTCCCTCATTGTTCATCTTTTAAATTCTCTGAGAAGGGCAACTCTATGAATATATTCTATGTGATGAAACTTTTTCAGTTAAATCTAGAGCAGCATTATATAATCAAATGCACTGTGATTTGCGCAGTAAACAAGTGAATCTTCTCACTAAGTGAGATAATATTAAAACTTCACATTAGTCCATGCCAAGTTTTGGTATGAAGCTTATGAAAATGCTTTGGGTTGTCAAAATGTGGTGAATAAGAGACTGTCTGTATGTAAAGAACACTTATAAGTCAATAAAGAAACACAAACAACCCACTAGAAAACAGGTAGTGACATAAATGAGTGTTTATAGAAAAAGGAATACAAACGGACCAAGAGGTTACCAGGCTCATTCCTAATTAAGAAAAAAAAAGTAGTTAGAAGAAAAAGTGTGTTTTTTTTTTCATACATCAGACAGGCAAGCATCTGAAAGCTTGGTAAAACATTTATAGTGGAAGGAAATACACATGCTGATATGTTTCTAGTAGGTGTGTGTTTTAAAAAGAACTGTTTAATATCAATAACAACTACATAAATTGCTCCTTTCCACTGTCCTTCCACTTTACCATGGGACTGCTTTCTCCTGATACTGTTCTTGACCGGTACCATTGAATCAGCTTGGACCCATACCTACCCTTATGCACAACAGAATGAAGCTCTGCCCAGTCCTGTGTCATCCTCACAATATCTCCTCTGCCTGAGCCCATTGTGGGGTCATGGTGTCCTTGAGGGCCTTCCCCTTTTTCACTTCCTCTCTCCTGAACATGAAGTCCTTCTCTAGAGACTGGCCTTTCCTGACAACAGGTTCAAAGTAGGTAAGATGGAGTGTCACCATCCTTGCCTCTCAGGAGTACTTTTACCATTCTTCTAAGACAGATTGGTTTGTCCTTTTAACAGTCTCTGACACTTTCAATATTCTCCAGCACTATAATTCAAATGCTTGAATTCTTCTTCAGCCTTCCTTATTCAATGTCCAACTTTCATATGCATAGGAGGCCACTGAAAATACCATGGCTTGGGTCAGGCACATCTTAGTTCTCAAAGTTTTTCCTGATAATGTGTCTAAAGAAAATGAGATAAGATCAAGTTATCCTTGCTCTGAGCAGCATGCTGGCTATCTCTCTTCCCTTCTTCTTTAGATAATCTTTAGTATTGCCCAATTTTTTTGAAAGGCAAACAAATAACAACAAAAACCAGGGTGTCATAAACTGGCATGACTGTGCGCATGTAGGGAATATGTGAAGACGCTCAAAACAGATTTTACCGTCAAAACTTGGATGAGCCTGGCCATACAGATGTAGCAATCGCCGACCATCTTGTTTTCCCATTCAGGTCACCTGAAGTAGTACCAGATGGTAAGGAAACTCAGAGAAGGCAAGGTGGACACTGGACTCTGAGACCCATCTCCATTCCTAACATTTGAGCTCTAACCAGACTCCCTTTCTCCCCAAAGGCAGCAGCAAGCTAAGCACTGTGCCAACACCTAATAGGCCTGGGCAGGCTTGAGTGGCACCAACCTTAATGCATTCATTTGCCTACAAGGCTTTGTGAGAGCACAGATGGTCTAAGAAACCACCCACTGCTAAGGACCCCCCAGACATACCATGGGCTTGCCTTACACCATAATGAGTTCCCTTTCTCTCCTACAGAAGCAGGCGATGTAATGATGACATTACTGTTCTTGGCAAATCTGGGAAGGGAACAGGGATTTGTTTCCTTTTATTTTATGCTCTTAACTACTGAATAAGTCTAAACCTCCTTAACAATCCCCAAAGTATGTCACAGGAGACAAAGTAATCTCTTAGGACCCAGTGAGCTCCTCACGCCTCAATTATGCACACACCAATGACATTGTCAGGGCTGAACCCTGGAAAGACCATATAACATAGACAGCTATTTGAAAGTCAAATACTCTCACTCTCTATGGGACCTAGTAAGCACGATGTACAACACAAAGCAGAACATGACAAAGATGCCCTGGTTTCCATAATGTTCTCCTCTTCTTCCCCCTTTCTAGTGCTTTCTTCTCCAGCCCTGGCTCCATCAGTGGGAAGATTATCCAGTGTCTCTGCAGAGACGCCTCGTGCCCATCCTGCCCCAATGCTCTGGCGTTGGCAGCTTCCCAGAGGGCCTGTGCCAAAGGCCTTGGGCTCTCAGAGGAGAACACCCAGCTGTCCACTCCATGGAACACTACCAGCGAGACACAGAGCCGGGCTCAGCCAGGCAGGAGCAGCTGTTGCCATGGGACTTAGGGGAATGGAGACTGCCTTGTGCTCCATGTCAGCAAGGCGCTGAACAGCATCTGCAAAGCACAAAAGGCACATGCAAAATGCAGAACTGCAGGCCCCCGCTTTTGGCCTCCTTCTTCATTGTTCTCCCATGATAGCTTGTCCGTGGCTTCTGCATAAGTCAAGGCCACAAGTCCTCCTGCTGATGGCGTTATTTCTCTACTGAGGCAGCTCTGGGAAGGCCCACTTCAGGAGAGCCACAGCACAGCACAGCTGCTGAAAAAAGGGTGGTTGGTTTTCAAGTAATTGGTCCTCCAGGCTTCATTTTCTCCATCTGAGATCCCAGAACAATCAACAGGGGAGTGGTCAGTGAGGCTAAGTAAAGAGAGGTTATTCTGGTACCCCTGGAACTGGGGGTCTGCCGTTTCTTGACCTAGGTACCAGGCACCAAGTCCCTGCCCCCACTCATTTGCAGCTCTCCCAAGAGCTTCTCTCCAAAGCTCCCAGCACTCAATTGAAAGCAGCAGGCGAAAAGTCAAATACTTCATTAAAAGCAGCAAGAGATACCACTGTAAACCCACGGCTCTTCCCCATCAAAGATCAGACAGTGGCATCCAAATCGGTTCTGGTTTCAATCAGAGCTCAGGCACTTGAGAGATAGCTTGGGGTGAGTATCTCTTCAATGTGCTGCAGAAAGCCCCTTGGTTTCTCCTATTTTTACATTATTTTTAGACCCTATAGAGACCCTCAAGAACTGCTGCTGATAATACACACACACACACACACACACACACACACACATACACAGCTCATTATGCTGAGACAGGGAGAAGCAGAACAGCACTTCAAAAGGTACGCATAGGCTTGAGTTTCAGGTTTAAGGTTTATTGAATTCCCAGAAATGCTGTCTCTTCTCCTAAGAAAGGTTAATGTTTGGAAACAATTTTAATCTGGCCAAAGAAAAGGCAAAGAGGAAGGAGAAGACACAGGGAGAGGAGAGGAGAGGAGAGGGGAGAGAGAGAGAGAGAGAGAGAGAGAGAGAGAGAGAGAGAGAGAGAGAGAGAGAGAGTTGGCAGAGGGAAGAGATGCAAAGAAAGAGAGAGGGGATTGTTAATTTCCATTGATTTTCTGATAAGGTTTTATATCCTGAAGTGTGCTTCAAATCTGAGAAGTGACATCTGCTGAGATCGCCCGTCAGTGTCTGAATTCTCCTGAATGTAATTAGATCTGAGACAAGATAGAAGACTCAGTACGGTGGCCCTTAGGGAGGAAATGGTCTTTGAAAAGAATTATGTTAATCAGACTAGCCTTCTTCTTGCATCTGTTCGGCTGTTATTCTGGGTAAAATTAATAGGTCTAAGGAAGAATCTGATCATAATGACAATCTGGTCTTCACAGCAGGAGGTTTTATAAAGGAGTTGAACTGTGCCTTGTTGAGAACACTTAAAGTAATTAGTTACAGGGCTACTCACTTTCTTTCCTTTTTAATAATAATAATGGTTATTAATGTTTACAAATTAAAGAGCCTCACTCCAGATGAAAGGAGTGCAGAAACGGGACTCAGGAACAGATGACTGCACCTTTGTGCCTCCTGTCAATCAGGGCATTACCCTTTGCGGCAGATCATCCTCTCTGGGCCCCTTGTCCCCCTGGCTCCCCAGGGCACTCCTTGAACAAAGTGCCAGGAGTGTGCAGAGGTGGAAAGAACCAGTCAAGCTCAGAGGGCAGGGCTTGCCCTCTGTAGGCTCCGTGCCTGGCTATCAACCAATAGCTGCTGTGCAGAAGGAAGGCATAGAGAAAGGAAGGAAGGGATACAGGAAGATAGACTTGGCGTTCAAAAAAGCAAGAGACAGACACAGAAAAGTTTAAAAGGAAGGAAGAATGGTACATTGGAAATGTGAAAGAAAGAGATAAGGAAGAAAGGAAAACAGAGCGCGAGGAAAGGAAGGAAATGCATGCTCATTGGCTTCCTATGAGATGTCATGTCAAAAGGCAAGGAGGGTTGATTCTATAGTTCACCTTTTCTCAGTTCAAACCCACCAGCTGCTGTGTGTTCCCATAAAGATACACAGTCTCAGAAAGCCTATACTGTAAATTTGAATCGACTCAGGTCTTGGGTGGTTATTTTTTAGTGGTAGTCCATAAACCAAGTTTGACAAAGCAGTGCCAGTGGGCTGAATCTTACCCACTGCTTGCTTTTGTGAGAGAGGTGCTGGGGCCCTGACATTGGATTATTGCCGATAGCTGCTCTCACATGACACTTGCAGATTCGAGTGGTTTCCACAGACACTGTCACCCTTGCAAAGCCTAAAAATGTACTATGAGACCCTTTGCAGAAAGAGAAAACAGTCTACCTCTGTCGTCATCTCTTGAGAGCAGACACCCTGCTTGATTTGATTTTAAGACACCCTGAGTGGGACCGATTTTTCACTAATAGAGTCTCACACCTGCATGATGTTGGAGAGACCCTTAAGCCAAGAAAAATATCCCTTATGGGGGAGGGAAGAGAGATGAAATTTCTGTTGTCGCATTCTGAGAACAGGTACTAAGAGAACTGCTCCCGGCTCATGGGTTTAAAGGCCAGGAACAAAAGACCACTTCAGCTCCTTATCAATGCTGCTTGCGGAAACCTGGACCATCGCACCAGATTTCATCAGATGGTTGCCTCGGGACAATAAGATGGGGGAATAGAAGGAAAAGAGTGAGACCAAAGAAATTCAATTTAGTGATCTGGTAGTCTTTGTCAGAAACCCTGGGTGCACAATGGCTAAAGCACTCAGCTGCAAATCAAAAGGTCATGGCTGGAACTCACCAGTTGTCTCACGAGAGAAAATGAGCAGTCTGCTTCCTGACAGATGACAATGGTGTCCTTCCACTCTGTCCCCTGCCGGGTTGGGTTGATCTGAGTCTGAATCCACTCCATGGCAACCAATTGGGTTGTTCTGTTTTCCAATGCTCATCAAATTATTGAGCATATGGGTGGTCCAGTCTCCTGACCTTTAAAACGGGATGACACTTGCAAAGCTTCATAGATGTTATATATACAATGTATAAATTCTTTTTTTGGACTCCCTGACTGGTACAAAAGTTGATCTAAAAGATTGGGGCTTCTAGCCCATGCACAGTTTCCTCAGAATAAAAGGTCTACTGATTTCCTTCGGAAAAATATGCCATTGAAAACCCTGGGTTCAGTTCTAGTCAGACACTCACGTGTGGTGAGGAGTAGGAATTGATCCTGTGTTAACTACTTTAAATGGTGTCATGGTGCTTTGAAAACTGTGTAGTTTTATGCAAACAAAGTACATGAGTAAGTTTTATGGAAAAGTAAGTAAATAATCTAATGGGCCAGGATTAAACAGTGTCTATTATACTCTGGAAGTGTAAGACTTTGTTTCCCAAGATCTGACGCTACCTGGAATACCACATGACATGAAGCCAGTCTTGGTCTGGTTGGCTCTCCAGAGGCAATCAAAACCCAGGGACTATAGAAAAATCATCCCAAACCTCAGGGGCACAAAGTGGCAGGCCCCTTACGTGTTGCTCATAAATATGTATTTTGGTCAGTTGATCTAGAATAGGCTCAGATGATTTGCATCCCACCTTTCTGGCTTGGCACATGAAGAGAAATTCTCCCCCCTTCTCCTTGGAACAGAGCTTCCCAAGGCACTTTCTTTTTGTTGTGAGAGGTAGACGCACATGAATTCAGCCTCTGCTTACATCCCATTTATTCTCATCTCCTCGGCCACAGCAAGAAGCAAAAAAGCACAATCTTCTCACTGGGAGGCTAAGACAGGTCAAATGGCCAAGCCAAACAATAGGATGGGAAACATTCTTCCATAAAGTTAGGAGGTGTGTTTGTTGGAAATAATCTGATCTGTAGAAAAGCTGAAATCTTAAACAGGGCCAAGTCTGGTGCAGCTCTGAGCTGGTGGATCCAGTTGTTTAAAGATGGGCCAATATATCTACATTCATATATTTACAGGCTTAGTATTAAGACAGCAGATGGATATTGGGGCCCCACTCAAGTGCTTTCTCAACAAAAGAGCATTTTGTTCTATGAAATTGACATTCCATGATGCTCACCTTCCTGACATTATTTCTGAAGACAAATGTGTACATAAGCAAAAGTGGTAAAGAAAGCTGATGGTGCCCAACTATCAAAAGGTATAGCATCTGTGGTCTTAAAGATTTCAAGAAAAACAAGTGACCATCTAGCTCAGAAACAAGGCCCACATGGAAGAAGGACACTAGCTTGTGTGATCGTGAGTTGTTGAAGGCATCAGGTATTAGGCATTGAAGAACTAAAAATTATATCACTGCAAACAAGGGGGAGTACATATTGAGGGCCCAAAGCCCATCTGTAGATAATGGGACATACCCTTACAGAGGGGCTGCTGGGAGGAGACCAGCCAGTCATGGTGCAGTATAGCAATGATGAAACATACAACTTTCCTCTAGTTCTTAAATGCTTCCTCCCTTCCCACCCCCACCTACTATCATGATCCCAATTCTGTCTTACAAATCCAGCTAGACCAGAGGACAAACACTGGTACAGATAGGAACCAGAAACATAGGGAATCCCTTCAGGATCAGTGGTGAGAGTGACTATACTGGGAGGGTGGAGAGAAGGTGGGGTAGAAAGGGCAAACCAATTTTAAGGATCTGCATATAACCTCCTCTCTGGGGTATAGAAAACAGGGAAGTGGGTAAAGGGAGACATCGGTCAGTATAAGATATGACAAAATGATAATAATTTATAAATTATCAAGGGTTCATGAGAGAGTGGGGAGTGGGGAGGGAAGGGAAAATGAGATACTGATACCAAGGGCTCAAGTAGAAAGCATATGTTTTGAGAATGATGAGGACAACAAATGCACAAATGTGCTTGACATACAATGGATATATGTATGGATTGTGATAAGAATTGTATGAGCCCCCAATAAAATGATTAAAAAGTATGTTGCATGTTGGTAGACCATCACTGGAAGGGGGGTGGTTAGTCAATCTGATGCTCAGTTCTCCCTTGACCCCATTTTTCACATGCAGCTGTAATTGGACTGTCAAGTAAGGAACAGTGCACATTGTCCTCCAGAATTCAAATTGAGTTAAGTCTGATAGAAAAAAAATCTGCATGGTTTAAGAACAAATCTAGATCATTTGAAAAATAGAGGTAGATTTAAAAGCAAGAGATTTCAGGATAATAGTAGTAAGTAGGCACAGAATGGAGGCGAGACCAAAATCAGAACCCAGCAAGAATGCTGAGGGTCACCTTAAATAAGAATGGCAGCTGTGAGGGGGGGTCCCAATTAATTAATTACACTTTAATGTTAAAGATGGTCTCCGTGCTTGTGTTGTCCTGCCTGTCCTCTGGGACTGCAGGGAAAATTGTAGCATCCTGGGAAGTGAAGGGGAGACGCCAGTTTCTCTGTCTTTCTCTCTCTTCTTCCTGCTCCACATGTGCTAAGGATAAGGTTACCATAGGATCAACAGCTTCATAAATATGCAGGAGAAAGACAAATCAACCTGAAATCCTAAAAAAATTAATTAAAATATAAATAGACTTGTTTGTTTCCAGGATTTGCGACGAATGCTTGACGCATTCTGAAGATTAATCAGTGATGGGTAATTACACTTTCTCACACACTCACACACACACATCCATCCGTACACACACAAAAGATCACCCCAGTCCCCTCTAAACAGTATAACTACAGAAACGGTTTTGATATTTTTGGGTTCAAGAAGAGGTGAAGTCACCTGAAGTTCCTGGCTCAGTTAGAGACTTGCCTCACACCTGCTGCTTCAGGGTTGAGGTTGTGCTGAAAGCGCTAAGAGAAATGTCCCTTTTCTCCCCTCCTTTCCGCATTTTTCCCCATTTTTTTAAAAAAAATGGGGGCTTGTACAACACATATCACAATACATACATACATATGTCAAACACATTTGTACATTTGTTGCCATCATCATTTTGAAAGCATTTGCTTTCTGCTTGAGCCCTTGATATCAGTTCATTTCCCCCTCCCTCCTCACTTCCCCCTCTTATGAACCTGTGATAATTTATAAATTATTATTACTTTGTCATATGTTACACTGTTCTATGTCTCCCTTCACCCACTTTTCTGTTGTCCATACCCCAGGAGGGAGGTTGTATGTAGATCCATGTCATTGGTTCAACACTTTCTACCCTACCTTCCCTCCATGCTCCCAGTATCACCACTTTCAGCATTGGTCCTGAAGGGTTCATCTGTCCTGGATTCCCTGTGTTTCCAGTTCCTATCTGTACCAGTGTACATGCTCTGGTCTAGCGGGTTTGTAAGGTAGAATTGGGATCATGATAGTGGAAGCAAGAAAGCATTTGAGAACTAGAGGAAAGATGTATGCTTCACCTTTGCTACATGTCACCCTAACTGACCCTTTAACCCTCTTTTCTTCCTTCACTCTTCCCTTCCTCACTCCTGTTCCCGGCCCCTCCCTTATTTCTTCTGCTGTTTCTTCAAGAGAGTCAGCAATAAAAAAGGAAGTTCCTGAAGGAGATGGCTTGGCAGGTTGGTTGCAACAGGAACTCAGGTATAAGACCATGGAGTAGATGGTGTGGGATTAGAGCACGAGTCAGAGTTAAGGTGATGACACCCAGCAACAGCCAATGGGTCCATCATCCCTTATGGAGCCTTCCTCCACAGGTCAAGTCCTGCAGTTGACAGAAAGGTGAAGAACCAACTGTCCTGAACAACTTGCATATAGAGGCATTTTTCTCATCCGGTCACCCTTCCCGGAGACACTTGGCAATGTCTGGAGAGACTTTTCATCATCATGACTTGGGAGTGGAAGCCATTAATGGTATTTGGTGAACAGAGGTCAGAGATATTGATAAATAACCAGTACTTCACAGAGCAGCCTCCATACAACATTTTACAAAACACAACATTATCTGATCCTACAAGTCACTGGAGCCAAGGTCCAGAACCTTGGTGCCATTGACATTTAGGATCAGATAAGTTTGTAACTCATCCTCCAGTCTGTATGGAATAAGAGTCCAATACATACTATGGAGTGCCATGTATCCATCAGTTTATTGTACTCTGATGACTTCCATGTTGATATGATGTTAGAAGCTATGCCAAGGATTTTTCAGATTTTTCAGGATCACCCATCATTGACATGTTTCAGTGGCACTTCCAGACTATGACAGATTAAGAAGGAAGAACTGGTAATACATTTTTGGAAATTAGGCAATAGAAAGTCAAGATGTCAAGAGATGGATGTCAAGAGAGTATTGTCTAATATAATCCTGGAAGATTATCCCTCTAGGTTGAAAGACATTCAAAATACACAGTGGCTGTAACAATGGATTTGGGCATAATAACAACTGTTGTCCTACTAGAAACCAGGCTTCATTTCAATCTGTTGTTCATGAGTCAGAACAATCTCAATTGCAAGGTAAAACAGCACTTGGCCTGTGGTATGTAGGTGGAGACAAGCTGTCGGTGTACTTTCCTTCTTATCATCCAACTCTGTCTAGCTCAGATGGATCTCAGGTTTGCTGCAAACTTTGAGGACTTGGCATTCTGTTCTTTTTTTAAAATCTATTATTAATTGGGAGTTGATACATATATCATATCACTCCATAATTAATTGCACCAAATAGAATTGTACAATTGCTACTGCAATCAGTTTCCAAATTTTCTTTCTTTCGCTTTGGATTCCTGGACATCATCTCCCTTTTACCCCTCCACCCCCACTGTACCCCCTCTCCTCAAACCCTTATTCTACTTGCTGCCCCTATAGGTTCATCAGTCCTGGATTTCATTTACCGAAACATAGAAAAATATTTAAAACATTTTCAGGATGGTGACCTCCAATGACATAACACCTCTGACATACACCCTAATATGAACAAACCAAACCCAAACAAAAATGCAAAAAGTGCTGAAAACAAGAGGAGGGACAGCAAACATCAAAGGTAGGATCAACTGGTAAGATTTTAACAGTTTAAGTCAGATTTATGCCTTTGATCATCGATATTCATCTCTCTAATGCACATTGTTTACTAACCACTGTCCTCCTTCCCCTCCATTGTGTATAAAAAGAGCTCACTGGAGGCTTATTTCCTATGTTGTTCCCACAAATGAATCTTGGGCTCCCCTTCTCACCCTTAGCCTTCTATAAATCAGATTCTCCCAATATGGGCTCTGATAGTTATCCCTCCTTCTACTTTGGATTATATGATTTACAATCCTTGGATGACTGACAGTGTGCTTCTTCCATGTGGACTTAGTTACATGGGTGTTTGGAGAGACAGATGCTCAGATGCTATTTTATCTGATAGTTGGGCACTGCCTAATTTCTTCCCCACATTTTGCTATAGACCTGTATCTTCTGTGTTTCCTTCCTGAGGGTGAGTATTGAGCAGGGCCATGATGTAAGAACTACTTGTTCTTAAATTGGAGCTAGAATTTGGTGTGAGCCCCAAACCCATTCCCAGATCTATGTCTGTTTTTAAAATAAAATTTATTATTAATTGGGAGTTGATATATATCATATTCAATAGTTCAACCACATCAAGAAGAATTGTGCAATTATTCCACATCAATTTTCAAGCATACTTTTCTTCCTGGACTTCTTTACATTATCTCCTTTTTACCATATGACCAGCTCTGTAGCCCACTTCCCAAACTGTTATTCTACTTGTTGTCCCTATCAGCTCATCAGTCCTGGGCTTCATTTATCCCAAACCAGAAAAACATACAACACAACTTCAAGAGGGTGACCCCCAATGATAGATACAACACCTCTGGGATGCACTCTAATATCAACAAACAGAAACAAAATAAAGCAGAATTTCCACCACGGGTTTGCCAGAAAAGCACATATCTTAATACAGCATATAAGGTATTGATATAGCAAAACCATGTTTTTCCGCCTACCAAGAGCTCAGTAATATTGGCCTAGCTGTCTTCAGCATCCTCAGACACCATGCATAGTTCTAACCTTAGGAATGAGGGCACTCTTCCCTCACATACATGCTTGATGGTATTAACCATGCCATCCACCCATCCATTTATCCAGGCAGTTGTATTTTTTTATGCTATTAGAGCTTCTTCAGGTCTACTAAACATACCTCACTCTCAGAAAGGATCGTGAGTGAGCAGTTTATGAAGGTGGCTCTAGCTAACATACATAGACACTGTGTCAGTCTCATTGTTATTATTATTATTTCTCTACTTCCTTATCTGTGGATTGGGAATCCTACTATCATGTATTCTGCTGTCCTTGAGAAATAACCCACTACCATTGAGTCGATCCCATCTACTCTTTTAAAATTGTTCTTTGTTTATCTGTCTATGCTTTTGTTAGTGTTGCATGTTGTTGAGTTGCTTCTAACGCTCAGTGATCTACAGGAAACAGTAGAGCTGGTCCCACAGATTTTTCTATTTCAATTTTCATGGAAGCAGATTGCCAGCTAGATCTTTGCTTGTCTGGAGTGGCTGGTGTGTTCAAACTGCTGACCTTTCCGTTCACAACCTAGACCTTTACCGTGTGTGTTAGTCCACCCTAATATCAACAAGCAGAAACAAAATAAAGCAGAATTTCCACCACAGGTTTGCCAGAACAACGTATCTCAATAAAGCATATAGGGTACTCATGCAGCAAAACTATGTTTGTCCAGCTACCAAGTCAGGAAGACTGGAGAAAAAGACGCAGAGAGACTCATATGTGTGTAAGAGAGAACTTTATGTCAAAGAACAATTGTGCCGTGAGGCAACATCCCAGCCCAGTCCAGATCAAGTCAAGTCTGATATTACCCCATATACTGAACTGATCCATAAATTCCTCTTTAGGCTCATGCAGCCATGCAATGGCGCCAAATGCCAGAAGATCAAAGGCCAGTGGGTGAAAAGTTTGGTGGATCCAGTGATGGTGGAAGCCTCTCAGTACTGGCGTGGGTCTCCACAGAGCTCCTCCAGCTCCTTGGCTCTGCCTCCATCAGCAGAGCTCCATGTGACTTAACACCAGGAGTATGAAGCAGAGAGTGTCAGGCCTCCAGTGAGCTGTTTATCTCCAACATGCCTTCAAGTGAGGTCATCAAGCTGTGATCTGATTGACAGGCTAGTCTCCATCCCTTCACAAATTGACAGGAGATTATGTAACTGCCACACCTTCTTATTTGGACCATGTCCTTTTTATGAGCAACTATTAAGCCCAGTTTTCTGAATGTTTGCATCCTTGCTATTTTTTTAAATCATTTTATTGGGAGCTTATACAACTCTTATCACAATCCACACATTGAGTCCAGCATGTTTGTACATATGTTGCCTTCATTCTTTTCTAGACATTTACTTTCTATTGATCTCTTTGTATCAGTTCCTTTCCACCCCCCCTCTTCCTCCTCACCACCCTCATACCCTCCTGATAGATTATACATGGCTATTATTTTCATCTCTCATACCAACCGTTGTCTCCTTTTCCATGTGTTTTCTGTTATTCTTCCCCCTGAAAAGGGCTGTATGATAATGTGTCAATCATTGCAATTGGTTCCCACTTTCTTCCTTCCTCTCTCCTCTTCCCCCTACCCTTCTGGTATCCCTGTTCCCACTCCTGTCCCTGGATTCTGTGTGCTGTGAGCTTCCATCTCTTATCTATACCTGTGTGCATGTTCCAATTTAGTTGAATTGAGAAGTTGCACTGGGGTCATGGTAGTGGGGCTGAGGAAGCCTCAAAGAACCAGAGAATTATAGTATATTTCATCCATGCTTTGCTGCACTCTGGTGACTCATCCCTTCCCTGTGGGCCCTCTTTGTGGAGATTGTTCCATTGTCTACAGATCAGCTTTGGATCTCTGCTCCAACCCCCCACATGCTGAACTATATGTTTTGTTTGTTTTGTGTCTTCTTATGCCTATTACCCAGTCCCTATGACTTTCTCACGATCACACCAATGGTGTTCTTCTTTCATGTTGCCTTGTTGCTTCTCTGCTGAATGGTGGCTGTGTAACTTCAAGCCTTTAAGACCCCAGATGCTATATATTTGCTTATGTGCCCATTTTGTCTTCAGCGATTGTGACAGGAAGGTGAAGGGGGTGGTGAGCAGGCAGCTCCATGAACAGGGGAACAACTCAGGTGTTGGAGACAGTAACAAGGAAGAGATAGTGATGTGGGGTGGGTGGGTGTCGAAGCAATAGCAAACTAGTTAAGAGAAGGCACCGAGAAGCAGAAATAAGGGGAAAGTAATGGTGGGGTAGGAAGACAGCAAAAGGGAACAGAGGAAAGAACTAGGAGGCAAAGCAGTGGATAACCGTATAACCATAGCAGTGTACATATCCGTGAAAATAGAGGTATTGGCCTATGTGCATATATCTATACAGAAATATACACTGAGGTAGGGGATGGACTTCAGGCCTCTGCTCAGACAAGAACACTTTGTTCTAACAAATCAGCTGTCGAGATGTTCACCCTCCCATCCTTGCTATTTTGGATTGAATAATAATAAGCGCTTTATTGTGAGAGGCTGGTTGGTCTATGTATTATAGAATGTATACCAGCATCTTTGGTTTCTCCCCTTCCACCTCCCAATGCGCCCCTCCTCTAGCCTTTATGACTGCTAGTGTCTCTTGATGTTGCCAAATGTCCCTTAAGGGAAAAATCACTCAGGGCCGAGAACTCTGACTTTAGACAGCAATGGTAGTAGTAATAAACATTAATAATAGTGATAATAAACATTAATGATAGTAATAATAGTTCCATGTGAGGAGTGACTCTTCATCAATTGCTTTTTTCCATTTTGTCCAGTATGAGGAGGGCATCTTAGACTCTGTGCAAACTAAAGATGTTTGAAAATACTTTTTTATTCTGCATAATTTCCGCTACATTCCCACAGTGCAGTCAAAGGGGCTCCTGTAAGAGAGCCTGCCTCTAGTTCAACATTATTGGCATTAATGGATGGGTAATAAGTGCTCAAAAGAATAAGTACCTTTCCAAGCAGAGATAGCAGAGGATCTTGAGATTAATGCATATATTCCACCCAATTATGATGTTAATATAAACATGACTCAGAAAGATAACAATATAAATATGTATTAATCAGTAATCACTTGTATGTCTTTATTAGACTTTGAGTCACACAGGCCTTGGATTGAGGTATTCATTACTGAAGTGACTTTAAGAAGGTTACTTATGCTCTCTAAGCCCTAATTACCTCTTCTATAAAATGGGGCTAATAAGTGCACCTTGAGAAGATGAAGGAAGAGAATGAATAGCCTGGTACATATGTGACACAAAGGGGGATCCAGTAAGTGCAAGCTATTATGGTTGCTAAAGAGTGGATGGCAAGTAAAATATAAAAAGAAAATAGTGTCTGCATCGATAAAAAATTATGCTAACTTCCTTAAACACCGCACAAAATGGACACAGCTAGGGAACTTTATGATTAGCAAATTCAGTCACTCTTACAAAGATAAACATTTAATATCACCATTGTTATAAAAGAAAGCAAAGAAGAAGAAATGTGGTTTATACAACACTTTGAAGACTATGAAGAAGCCAGCGAAGGGAGGTAGGGACAGGGAGAGGAGAGGGTGGGTGGTTGAGGGGGAAATGGAGATCAGCATAAAAAAAATCCTGAAATAAAGTTTGCTTCCTTGAAACAAACAAACAAACAGAATCCCTCCAGATTTCTTGTCTCTCACATTTAATTATTGGTATGAGTTGCTTAAAAAGGAGAAAAGGTAAAATGGAAGTGGACTTGGGGTCTTCATGATATACAAGTTCATTTCAAACATAAAAGAAAAAAAGAAAACATTTTAGACATAGATTGATGCCCTTTCTTTCTATGCTCAGCCAGTCAGCATATGCTCCTTAGAAAATGTTAGATTCCTCAGTTACTCTGTCTCTCAGGCTATGCTTTGGGTAGTTAATGCCACTTCTTACTTGGACAAAACTTGGGTCTCCTGCAGGTGTTTTTAACCATCTGTTCATCCTTGCTAAGTGCCAATCTTAAATGTTTAGCTCTGTCAAACTGCTCAAGAGCACAATCACTCTGGGGAAGCCCTCAACAACTTTCTCCTTCAGAAGGGCTCTGTAGTCTAACAGGTTCTTATCCCATCTTGCTTGGGCTGCCATAGTTTCTTTATTTCAAACCTCCCCAAAGTAAAGTACAGTGGCCATGCCCTTCCCAACTTCCAATCACATTAAAAGTCTGACTTAGATACTGTTGGCAACCTGCTAGGGATACATGCCACACTTAATTACCCTCTGCTTATCTCCATTCTGATCCACCAGTCCTCACCATTGAATTGATCAGTTTACTCACTGAAACACTTAAGAGTTTTACAAAGGCTCATGCCTCTAGCAGGAATTGTTTTTGACATCAATGTCTCTAAAAACAGATGTTGCTGTTTTTCCAATGAACGTGAGTGAATGATTGTGTGTGTGTATATTAGAAGAGACCACGAAGATCATCTCTTTCAACATAACCCAGCTTGTGCCTCTCCATATCCCATGCATGAATATTCTTGGTAATTTCTTATCAAGTAGATAGATTATGCATATAGATGCTGTTGAATTGGAGAATGTTTTATTGTTATATTTTTTGCCACAATTTAAAAAACGTACATGAATAAGTGTGAGGACAAGGAAGAAGAAAATGTTCTGGAATTGATTGTCGTGATGATTGTACAACCCTTCTTGATAGGATTGAATTATTGAAGTGTTAATAAAACTGATAACAACAACAGCAACAACAAAACTCCCTCCCAGAAATTCATTTCTATAAAATCAATTCCAACTCATAGTGGCCAGATAGGACAGGGTAGAACTGTAGATGTGAGTTTCCTGTCATTTCCTTACAAGAGAAGAAAGCCTCGTTTTTATCACAAGGAGTAGCTGGTAGTTTTGAACTCTTGACTTTGTAGCTAGCAACCCAAAACAAAACCCACTCTGCTATCCGGACTCTTTTAAAACATTTCGTGATGGGAGATTCATGGCTGCTTTTTCTTCATCCTCTTTTTTTTGTTTTTCAGGCTGTAAATGAGAAGACCTTCATCATCAATGACATCGTCTATAAATAGCACAAAAAAAGAGAATGAATAAAAGATCAATGAAAAGCAGTTTGGAAAAGAAAGAAATGGCTCTTCTCTTATACTGTTGACCTTCCTGCCAAAACTGTCAGTATATCTCTTCTTGAAAAAAAGTCTGTGACCCAGGCTGCAAGTACTTATCAAAGAGAAGAAGCTATGAACAGGATTCCCGTTGGTTGGTTGGTTGGTTGGTCTCACACTAGCATGGACATGGCAGCATTGGCCTCCAGCATGGCGTGGGCAACAGAAAGTTCATTGATATAAACCCAGACGTCATCTAATCAAGCCTGGGAAGTTGGTGGCTTTAGGTGGGGGTAGCGGAGGTGTATAATCTCAGAAGACCTGAGGGCAGGTGGCTGGGGTGAACTCCACAATTCCAGTGAGATTCTAGCCTTGGGGTTGCCATTGGCTCCGCCATGAGGGAATTGATCCAATATTAGGTTCAACACTTTTCCAGGAAGCTCTTCTACAAGCTGCAGCTCCATATAAATACACTTCTTATCCTGGAGCCAAAGCAAACATCCAGCTAAGTTGTTACTTTCAGGTTTTGCGGAATCAATTTATCAAATAGATTCAAATCTAAATCACAATGACCCTATGTACAACAAGTCAAAATTACCAGTCCTCCTTTGTCATCCTCACAGCCTTGCTATCTTTAAGCCCATTGTGTGCTTTTCAATTTTCCCTTTCTCTTTATTTCTTTATCACTTTTATCGGTGAATTCTTACAAGTCTTATAATAATCCACCATTCAATTATATTAAATACACTTGTGCATATGTTGTCATCAACATTTTCAAAACTTTTTCTTTCTACTTGAGCCCTTGGTATTAATCCCTCTTTTTTCTCCTCCCTCTCCTACTCTCTCATCCTTGAGAATCCTTGATCAATTATGTGTTGTTATTGTTATTTCTGTCTTACACTGTCTGTTGTCTCCCTTCACCACATTTCTGTTATTAATCCCACTGTGGGATGGGTTATATGTCCAACCTTATGATGGGTTCCCTGTTTCTCCCCCTTCTTCCCCACCACCCCTGCTATCCCCCTAACCCATGATATCGCTACTACCACTACTGTTCCTGAGGATTTTATCTGCCCTGAATTTCACGTGTTAAGACCTCTTATCTGTATTAATGTGTGTACTTGGGTCTAGCCAGATTTGTAAGAGTCATGGTAATGGGGAAGAGGAAGCATTCAGAGATATGTTAGACAGGGTACTCTAGAGCAATAAAGCCCAAATGCTAATAATTATATATATATCATAAGAAATAGACAGTTAATTAATCTATAAAGCAGTACAAATTGCTCAGTGAACTTACTCCTGCGAGACGCTTGCAGCCCTTCAAGTCTTGAGGACCACTGGGTAGTCCTCTGTAGAGAAATTCAGGCTATCCAGCCATAGGCAGCAAAGAGTAAGGCAGGGAGGTTACCAAAAGTCAGCCAGATAACAGGGTCCAACAGTTCCCAGCTCAAGAGATGTATATTCCAGTAGCGTGGTGAAGCAGGGCTTGAAGGAACCTCAACTTACAGTCCATGGGTTAGCTGTTCATGGGTAGTGTACCTTGCAAATTGAGGCACAGATAAGCAAGACAGTTGCACACTGGCCCGATGATCAAAAGGCAAGAGACAAGAAAGGTGAGGCTTGCCAAGCCATTTACCTCTCTTCCCTTCAATTAACCCCATGTGTTCATTGGCCATGCTGGCACAATAAACATTAACTATCTTAAGGGACTAGAGGAATGATGTGTGTTTCCTCAGTGTTTGCTATACAGAATCTGGCTGAATCACCCCTTCCTTGTAACCCTTCAATTGTCTACAGGTGGGTTTTGGGTCTCCACTCCAAATCCTCTCTTTCACCATCATATAATTGTTTGGTTTGGATCTTTTGATATCTGGTGGCGTCGAACCCCACATGTAGCTTGAAGTTCCTGCATTCTCAATTCTAAGGAACACTCTGTACTGTTTGCAAGGCAGATTTGTTCCTTCTTCTGGAAGTACGTAGTATAGTCAATACTCCGCCAATACCGTACTTCAAAATTCCTTCCTAACACTACAATTTATCATTGAAAATACTCTGTAAAAGAACTAGTAGGCAAAACACACTTATAGAGGTATAAATGCGGGCACATAAATAGGTAAATATATTTTTACATAATGCTAGGGATATAGAGCTATGTACATACATTAAGTATTAAGGTAGCAGACAGACAGACAGACATAATAACCAGGCATTCTGTGATGTCCCCCTTTCTGACATGATAGCTGAAGGCAAAATGGGTGAAGCAAATGTGGTGAACAAAGCTGATGGTGTCCAGCTACTAAAAGATATAGCACCTGTGGTGCTAAGGACTTGGAGATAAATAAGCAGCCATCTAGCTGGGAAGCAACAAAGACCACATAGTAGATGGACACCAACCCATGTGATCACTTAGTTCAACAGGATGAGGTATCAGAAGAGCTAAGATAAACAATCATCTATATGTGAATGAGGAGGTCCAGAGTGGAGACCCAAAGCCCATCTGTATACAATTAGACACCCCCTCACAGAAGGGTTACAAGGAAGGGACAAGCCAGACAGGGTATAATATAAGCACTGACAAAACATACAACATTCCTCTAGTTCTTTAATGCTACACACACACACACACACACACACACATTCACACACACACAACTATGATCCCAGTTCTACCTTACAAATTCCACTGGACCAGAGTATTATGCACTTGTACAGATAAGAGCGCTTGACACAGGGAATCCAGGACAGACAAATTCCTCCAGGACAGTAATGGGAGTGTGATTTCATTAGGGCAGGGGGGAATATGGGAGGAAATAGGGGAACTGATCACAATTATCAGCATATACCCCCCAAGTATGGGTGAAGGGAGGCAGCAGTGTACAATGTGAAAATAATAATAATTTATAATTTATCAAGGATTCATGAGGGTGGGAGGAAGGGGAAAAAAGAGGAGCTGATACCAAGGCCTCAAGTAAAAAGAAAATGTTTTGAAAAGGATGATGGCAACATATGTATAAATGTGCTTAATGTATGGATTGTTATAAGAACTGTATAAGTTTCCAATAAAAGGATTTATTAAACTTTTACAAAATAATATACCATGTCTTGAGTCAGAAGCACATTAGTTCTCAAAGTGGAACCTTTTTTTTTAAACACCTTATTATTATTTATTTTAACTTTTTATGTTGTCGTGGGTAAAAACCTATAGAGCAAACTGATTTTCTATCCAACAATTCATATACTTTTTGTTCTGTGACATTAATTGAAATTCCCCTAATTAATCCCATTAATTGCTCTTCCCACTCCCTCTTTATATTTACTCTTTCTCTTTGGCCTTCTTTTCTCCTCCTTCCTGTCTTATGCACTTCATCCCTGGGCAAATGTGGCCATCTGTTAATCTCCTATGGTTGGATCTTTGTCTTTTTTGTTTGTTTTGTTTTGTTTTTGGCATCACTGCCCTCCGGGGGTCGTGGGAGCTACCCAGCACTCGCTGGATTTGAACCGCCAATCCCACAGGCCGCAGCCCTGCACTCAACCACTTCCTCCACTGGGGCTCAGCCTGGTTGGGTCTTAGACAGGCCTGTCTGTCATTTGGATGGAAGTTGAGGCATGGAGATTCAATTCCAGGTTTGAAGAGTGTCTATAGGCCACAGTCTCTGGGATTTGTCCAGTTTCTGCCAGACCAGTAAGCTTAGTCTCTTTCACAATTTTTAGTTTTGTTCCACTTTCATCTCTCACACTCTGGAACCTCCTCTTGTGACCCTTCCTGAGAATTCAGCAGTGGTATTTGGGCACCATCCAGTCCTAGTTTCAAGGTCAGGAGGCTGGAGTTCATGGGGTTCATTAGTCTTTGGGAGTAATTGCTACTTTGCAGCTTCAATTTTCTTGCCTCTTCTTTGTCAAATACAGAGAAGAATCCAGTAGTTACACTGTAGATGGTTGTTCATGAGATACTCAGACTTCAGCAACTGCTCTGTAGCACTTTAATCTTTATGATTAACGTTATGCCAATTGTTCCTGGAAGTCCCTAAGATGATGGTTCCGCATCTTCAGGTCCAGGGACTCATTCCTTTCAATGTTTGGTTATGTCTAAGATGTCTTCAGAACTTTGCCCCATGTCTGCTCTACCACATCCATGGATATATTTACAGTAAAGGTAACTACCCATGTACAAGTGTCCTATCAAATATATATGTCCTGTGTGTCTTTCCAAGCATCTACTCATAGATCACCACCATGGTAGGATTATGTTTACCTTTCTTGTCTTTAATGTTTGAAAACCTCCCCCTGTGTGTACTTTGAAAGTGCAGGTTAATATTTTAACCTCACAATAGTGTGGTGTTAATTCCTTTCCCTCAACTGTTATCCATAGTATCTAGCTCTAAGCTCGGATGATTCTTCTCCTTTCATCTTGAATTCTCTCGATTTTCATCCTCTCAGCTCAAAGGTAGCCTATTCCTCAGAACAAGCTCCAACCCCGTTTTCCTCAAAGTCTTTCACAAAGTCCTCTGGGTGCACACAATTCATATTCATCTCCTTTTCCTGCCAGAGCTCCAGGGAGAGACTTTTCCTCTGTGTGTGTGTGTGTGTGTGTGTGTGAGAGAGAGAGAGAGAGAGAGAGAGAGTCAGAGACAGGAGGCATCTGCTAGTCTCTCTTCTGACCTATAAAAAGCCCTCATGAAAAGAAGGACTGCTTGGACTGCATTCAAAAGAAAGGAACAGGGCATATCAGCTGGAAGACTAAATCCTTGATCTTAGCTTCACTAGGAGCATCCCTTAACATTTTAAATAAACACAGATACACCTGAATAGCGACTGGCAGAAACAGGGAACGATTACCCCAGGGACTCAAGGAACCGGGGACGGACGGAAGTGGCTGATGCTTGTCCCTTTCCCCAGATAACTCTTTTTCTGAGCATGTGTTCATTAAGCTAATGTTCCTAATGCCAGAGGAGCCAGGACGAAGCTTTAAGAAAGGACCTGAAAACTCTAGGGTCAGGCGTAAATGCTGAGAACAGAAAGCATTTTGTTGACGAGAACTCAGGAGAGCCCTCAAGTGGAGTCGTTTCCCTCTTGGTGTGCTCTGGCTTGAGTCTTTTGTAGAGTCTTTCCTGCTCAAGACCCTCGAGCAGAGCTTCATCCGGGGTGGGGTCAGCATGTTTTCTCCTCGAAAACAACTAGGCAGCCAATGTTTTAGGCTTGGCAGGCTGTACGGTCTGTTGTAGCGATTCAGCTTTGTCAGTTACAGCAACAGTCCCTAGATGGAATGTCTCTGTCCGTACAGTTTTATTTCTGGAAAAAAAAAAAAAAGAAGGCTGAGGGCTGAATGTGGCCTACTAACCATAGTTTGTTTCTCCCTAATCTAGGAGATTTGTTGAGCTTTCTTATCCTTGTTCCATTCCCATGACTACCTTTCAACTTCAGTGAAGACTCAACCCATTGAGAGTGATTTCTTCTTCCTCCCCTTTTCCCGATTCTTCTAATTACCGCATATCCATTTTTAATCTCTGTATTTCCCCCCATGAAACATACACCGATTGTTCCAACTAGCACAATTCAAGTGATTTTCCTTTGCCCTGTAACATTTATCCTTAGGATTATTCATACTTCACGAGTATTGGTTTCCTCTCTTCAGTGATAATGGTGAGGTTCTCAAGGGAAAGAATACATCTTATATTCATAGATGCTTTCTAAACACCCTCTAGTACAACATTTAGCACATGCTAAGTGGCCGATGCAGGCTTGCTAATTGACTGATGTAAGTTTATGTTAGGATTCATGTGTTCCTTATTCCATGTGATAAACAGAACTATGGTTGTTTCCCCAAGATGGTTGGGCCTAATATCTACAACAGCCCATATAGACAGGAAGCAAAACAAACCAATCTCCACTGACTACAAAAACTCCTTACTGCCATGTCAATGCTGTGTCAGAGAGACCACGCATAGGACAAGACCGAAGGGTAGAACTCTGTGTGTGTTTCTGAGACTGTAGCTGGTTTTTTAAAATCATTTTATTGAGGGAAGAAATGGGGACTGTAGTTTTTAATGGGAGTAGAAAGCCACAAGGAGTGGCTGCTGGTTTCAAATGACTGACCTGAGAGTTAGCAGCCAAACAAGCAACGAAGGGCAATTTACTTCAGAAAAAGAGAACGGGATGTGAGGACAGAAGTAGAAATCGGGGTGATGTAGTGGTCATAAGTCAGGGAAGGATGGCAGCCACCCGAAACTGGAGGAAACGGGGAAGAAAATCTCTCCTGGCAACTCCAGAAGGACCAATTGGACATCTTGATTTCAGTAACATAATTCACACTTCTGACCCCCAAGATATTAAGAGCATATATTTCTGTTATTTTAAGCTTCCCTGCTCTTGGTAGCTTGCTATGGCAGCAATAGGACAGGACTAGAGAATTGTTCACTGTGGTAGGCTGTTCCTATAGCAAAGCCAGGCCTAAATCACCACGAACAGATTCTTGGTAGAAATATGGGCATGAGAGGCCATTTCTAGTGTGGGAGATTATCTTGAATCATCTGGTTGGGTCTGATAAAATCACAATCACAGAAGGCAGCAGGCAGGGTCACACACAGAATATGAAATCATGATAGAAGAAAATAGAGAGAGGCAATGAGATCTGAAGATGCCGCATGACCGAATTTGAAGATGTAGGAAGGGTGCCCTACAGGCAGGAATGTAGGCTGCCTCTGGAACTTGGAGAGAACAAGGAAACAATTTCTTTCCAGGAATCTCCTTAAAGAATCGGCCGGTCAACACCTTAACTTTAGATGAGAAGGACTGATTTCAAAGGCCTGTACTCCAGAACTGTAAGACAATAAAATTCCTGTGCGTTAAACCACCAAATATGTGATGATTGGTTACGATGGCGATAGGAAGTTGTTAACATATTCTGTGAGACGAAGTCCTTAAGTGAATAAAAACTCAAAGAGATAACTGTAAGGCAAAATCTGAGTCACACAGTAAATTCCTAAGCATGAATTTGGACATTTATTCACCACTGAAGAGGGAACCAGCTGCTGAGAGAGTTTATATATCTATAGGAGAAAACTTCCCAGTGGCAGTCTGCAAACCTGCTGCTTTTCAAGGAGTAATAGAAAAAGCCAGTGCTGAAGTTGAGAGTTTAAGATACAGCTTTGCCACCAGAAGACCCCAAACAAACAATCATATTGATGTGCATGGGGGAAGGGAGGGGCACGGAGTGGAGACCAAAAGCCCATCTGTAGACAATTGAACAGTCCCTCACAGAAGGGTTACAAGGAATGGATCAGCCAACCCAAGGTGCAGTTGAAACACACATTCCTCTAGTTCTTTAATGCTTCCTAAGCGCACTATCATGACCTCAGTTCTAACTTACAAATCTATATAGACCAGAGAGCTCACGACACATGGAATGAAAGACAGATAAACCCTTCAGGAACAGTAATGGGAGTAGTGATACCATGAGGGTAGGGGGGAAGATGGGGTGAGACAGGGAGAACCAATTGCAATGATTGATATATACAGCCTGTAGGGGGACAGACAACAGAAACATGGGTGAAGAGAGACAGTGAATGGTGTACAATATGAAAAATAAATAATTTATAATTTATCAAGAGGTCATGAGGATAGGAGGGTGGGGGAGAAAAAAACAAACCTCTGACCTTGTTATTTTCTATGTGACCTTAGAGTCATCACTTAACCTCTTTGGCCATCAAGCCTGAGTGCTGCAAAAGTTGAAGGAGGTCCATCCCATCCCACATACTTGATCCCCTCAGAGAGCATCTGGATTTAATAAGATTAATTATAAGCTTATGCTAAAAGCTATCCAATAATAAATACAAGGAGAAGCTCGGTCATTTAGATAGTTGAGCTACAAGGAGCAACGAGAGTCTCACGGCTGGTCTGAGACCTCTTCCTGTGAAGGAGAAATTGCCTTTACTCCCCCTGACCTTGCTAATCACAAGATCACACGCTTCTGTCAGTTTTTTTGTACTGTTACAACTTATAAGTTGGCGTGATGCTGGAAACTATGCCGCCATTATTTCAAATATCAGTGTGGTCCCCCATAGTAGACAGGTTTCAACAAAGCTTCTAGATTCAGACGGACAGAGCATTGTGGCATTGTGGCTAGGTGCTGCTGAGTCAGCTCTAATTCATAACACCCCTATGTCCAGCAGAACAAACACTGCCTGCTCTTACACTACCCTCACCATTTAATTGCTTTGCTTAAATCCATTGTCTCAGCCACTGTGCTGATACATTTTATTGTCGGTCTGCTCTTTTCTCTGGCCTTCTACTTATGTCCTTTTCCAGGGATAACATGTACAAAGTAGGTGAGGTAAAGTCTTGCAATCCTTGCTTCTAATGAGTATCCTACTATCCTTTCTTCAAGCTAGATTTGTTTGTACTTCTAATATTCTAGAGTACTTCCAATATTCTTGGCCAACACCACAATTCAAATACATCAGTTCTTTAGTCTACATTATTAATGAACCATGCAATGAAAGATTCTGCAGGTTAAGTCAGAAATACCTTAGTCCTCAAAGTGACGTCTTTGCTCTTTACATTCAGGTGTAGCATATTTACCCAATGCAATACAAGGAAGTATTAAAAAAAACTGGAATTTTTTCAAAGCTATGCCTTTAATTTTTTTTTACAAAACAATCTACCAGCTTCATAGTACACTCCATTACACCTAATAAATTTGTCAATTTGTCCACTTTAGAAACCTTTTTCAAATTCATCTATTTGGAAGGCTGACATCACCTCTCTCAGTTTTTCTCTTCATCTTTTCTACATCAACATTTTGCTGTCCTTTCATGTCCCTCTTCATTTGTGGAAATAAAAAGAAGTTACAGGGAGTGGAATCGGGAAAGTAAGGTGCTTGGGGCAAGAGTGGCATGCTGTTTTGGGGTGGGGTTTTTTGCCCCAAACTGGTGCACTGAGATGGCTGCATGAGCAGGTGCAACCTCATCTGCCACAAATAAAGTATTTTTAATTGCACACTGTGATACAATCTTTTCAAAAACTCAAAATAGAAAGCTTGATTAACAGTTTGACCTGTTGAAATGAACTCTAAATGCACTTTCCCCCTCAAATCTAAAAAAAACAAATGAGAGTCGTCTTGATCTTTGATTTCACATGACAAGCTTTTTGTGGTCTTTTGAAATGATGATGGTATCTTCCACTGGCTTGATCGATATTTGCTTTCAGGGTTGTAAGAATAGCACCATGTCTCATCACCTTCGGGGAAAAGATCTGGGTGGCTTTGGAGTGGTTCTTTGAAAGCACAGCATGTTTCCACTTGAACACTCTTCTTGGTCAGTCAGAAACTAAGACACAAAATTTCACAGACACCTTTCTCATTCAAAAACCTTCTGTTAAAATTTGTTGAACTGAGCTCCAAGGTAATTCATATAATTTCCCTATTTCCTCAGTGGTCCATTGTTGGTCTTTGAGCACAAGTGTATGGATTTTGCTGACTTTTTGTCCATTCAGGAAGTTGACATGCATGCAGAACAAGGCTTGCCATCAATCAACATTTCACCTGTTTTGAAATGAGAAAACCACTCGCACACTTGAGTTTTTCCCATAGCACTGTCCTTGTAAGCTGTGTTCAACATCACAACAGTTTCTTCAGCATTTTTCTGGAACAGAAAACAAACTTTCACACCTGCCAGCTGTATTCTTAAAGTGGCCATAACAAAAACAAGGTTCAAGTTTAATGGCTTTTACAAAAAAAAAAATCACTAAAATTTCCCAGGTGATGTCACCGGGTGCACTAACTAGAGAGCAAGTTGCTTGATGCCCACCTAGTGGGACAAATTCATACTATGAAATTTCTGTCCAGTAGATATCTTTTTGGAGTTTTGGGGTACCCTCTTGTACACTGTTTGAGTTTTGGGGGCAGTTGCTTATGGATCCAAGAAAAATAGAGTCCTGAAAAACATTTATTTTTTTCCTTCATTATCATAATGTTGTCTATCAGTTGAGTTTTCAGGAATTTTGTTTCCTACTTAGAGATTAGAAAAAGGGTAGGCTTTTTACTCCTATGAGGAGTTACCATCTCAGAAACCCATAGGGGCAGTTCTACTCTGTCCCATTGTGTTGGTCTGAATCAGAATTGATTCGATAGCAGTAGGATTGGGTTATACATTGATATGTAATTGAAACTGAAATGTGTATTCTTTGATTTTCATCAGTAAGTGCTTCAAGACCTCTTTGATTTTTGTAAGCAAGATTGTGTCATTTGTCTGTTGCAGGTTGCTAATGGGTTAACCTCCAATCCTGATGCCCCATTCTTATTGTAATCCAAAATTTTCACATTATTTTCTCAACATACAGAAAGATATATATATATATATATATATATATAAAGGCTTATTTCTATTGGCCATTTATAGTGCCTCTATGAAGGGAGTATGAGGCTATAAATTTTTCCAGGAACCTCTTCTATCATGGTATCATTAGAAGTTCAGAATTAATGTCCTTGCAGTTGTCCAATGCTTATGAGACAGTGCCAAGTGAAATTATAAAAACCTGGTGCACGTCTTTCCTTTTTAGAATTGTGTAGTGTTCCCTTGCTCTGCTTGAATCCTTGCCTCTTGTTTATGGATAGATTACTCATGAGCACAATTAAGCTTTCTGGACTCCTTATTCTTCTTAATGTGATCCTTAGTTTGTTTTGATAAGTCAATAGCACACTAATAAGCATCATCATTCTGGTACTCTCTGCTTTTAGCCAAGATGATATCTTCATCCCAAGTCCTTCTGAACCAGCTTGAATTTCTTCTGGCAGTTTGTTATTGAGGTTTGGGTAGAACCAGTTGTGAGTTACCTTCATCAAAATTTTACTTATCTGTGATATTAATGATGTTATTTGATAACTTCCATAGTTGAATGGGGGTCTTTCTTTAGTGTGGGCACAGACATTGATCTCTTTCAATCAGTTGGCATAGATGAGTGGATGCTTCCAGTACTTCATTAGTTCTGCTCTACAATTAAGTCTTAGACCTTTAGTTTTTGCTAACGCCTTCCTTGAAGTTTCAACTTCTTTCTTTGGTATCATGGGTTCTTGGTCCTATGGTACCTCTGGTCATGGCTGAATGTGGATCAGTTCTTTTTGGCACAGTGGCTGGATGTTTCCGGCATCGTTCATTATTTTGCCCATAAAATCCTTCTATATTGCAACTTGAGGTTTGAATACTTACTTCAGTTCATTAAACTTGAGATATGCTGAACACCTTCTTACCTTCTGTCTTTTTTCACACTAGGTCTTTGTGAATTTCATTATCAAACTTTACTTTTTTTTTCTCTTGAGCTACCCTTTGAAATTTCGTATTCAGCTCATTTACTTAATCACTCCTTCCATTTGCTCCTCTACCTTCAAAGCTAGTTTCGAGTTTTTTTCTGATCACTTACGGTTTTTCCTTTCTTACTTCTCTTCATATATTATAGTCTCGATGTCATCCCACAATGTGTCCATTCTTTGGTCATTCGTATGTAATGTGCCAATTCGGTCCTTGAGATGGTCTCTAAATTAAGGTGGCATAAATTCAAGTTCATATTTTTGATCCTCTGATTTTAATTTTCTTCAGCTTCAATCTGAACTTGCATGTGAGCAATTGATAGGCTGTTTCATAGTTCCCTACTGGCCTTGTTTTGACTATTAGACTTCTCTCTGGTCTTCCTAATGATGCTTATTTGATTGCAGTGTGTTTTTTGTGTCATCACTTTATATTACTGATAGTGCTTACAGTGAGGAAGGAAATCTTTGGTCTTACAAAAATTCTGTGATGTAATCTCCAACTTTGTTTCTATCACCAAAGCTCTGTTTTCCAACTTCCAATCCATCCTCTTTCTTCTCAATTATTATGTTCCAACCACTAGTAGTTATCAGTGCATCTCCATTGCAAGTTTGATCAATTTCATACTGAAGAAATTGGCAGAGTTTTTCAATTTCTTTATCACTAGCTTCAGTGGCTGGTGTGCAAATTTGAATAATAAGGAATTAACTGACATCCTTTGAAGGCATGCAGAGAATATCCTATCACAGATAACATCATACATCAAGATAGATTTTAAAATGTTCTTTTTGATAATGAGTGCCATGACATTGCTCTAAAATTTATCATTCGAAGGGTAGTAGATCATATGGTTGTCTGATTCGAAGTGGTCAATACCTGTCCATTTCACTCACTCATTCCCATCAATCTTTGGACATTCCAGCACATTTTTGATGAGCTGCAATTTTCCTAGACTGACACTTCATGCACAACCCAAACAGAACCAAGCTCCGTTGATTCTGACTCATACTGGCCCTGTAAGATTAGAGTAGAACTGCTCCTGTGAATTCCCAAGACTGCTCATTTTTACAGGAGCAGAAAACCTCATCCTTATCTCATGGAGTAGCTGCTAGTTCCAAAGTATACTGGTAGGACTCCCTAATCAATGAACATCTTATGGTTCACAACAAAATAATGCCTGATATAATGCTGGAAGATATCCATGCATGCTGGAAGGTACTACATAACAGCCACAACAGACTCCGAACACCAATGAGCATGAAGATATACAGGGCTGGCCAATATTTTCTTATGTTGTAGACAAGACCACTATGAGTTAGAGCTGACTTAATGACAATTAAAAACAATATGTGCAGGGCCCAACAAGTATGTAATAATTTTCAAAAGAATGGAGTGACTTTTTAAAAAAATGACACTACTAAACTAATCACTGAGTTCTGATGGACATAACCTAGGCTGCTATTACAGTTATATTAATAAAGCTAACAACAATGGCATGCTGTATGAATACTACATATCCCCCCTCTCTTTTAGGAAGAGCTAGGAGTGACCCACTCATTGCACTGCTCTAACTTTGCTGAGATTCTGCTGGGCTCCCTAAAGCAGTCCTTTTTTAAAAAATTGCCACTCTCCTGTGTCTGCCTCACTCTCTGAAGGAGGCTTTGCTGCCAAAGACAATTTACTATCAGCAACTGCCTTTGTCTCCTTTATCTCTCCCTCAAACTCTTTATCTTCATTCACTCTCCACAATTTCTCTTTTCTCTTGGAGGACAGACCATTCTGCTACCTTTCCAAGGCTAGCCTTTATTTTATGCTCCAGATACTGTATTCCATCTATATTAATTATCTAGTGCTACTGTTATGTAAATACCACAGGTAAATGATCTTAACAAACAAATTAATTTTCTTAGAGTTTGTTGTCAGGTGCTGTCTAGTCAGTTCTGACTCACAATGACCCTGTGTACAACGGGAGGGAATACTGGGAGGTCCTCCACGTGCTCACAAGAGTTACATTGTTACAAACACTGAGTCAATTGTCTCCATCAGGGGCCTTCTCATTTTTGACAACCTTTTACTTCAGGAAACTGAAAATCCAAATTCTGGACTCTGGCTCTAAGGGAAAGCTTCCCTCTGTGTCAGGTCTGGGGGAGGTCCTTGTCACTTCCGTTTCTGTTTCATTGTTTTTAGAGACCTCCCTGTGCCTTGGCATTTATCTTCTCTAATCCCTGCTGCTTGATATGCTCCTTTTTATATCATACAGAGATGGATTCAAAGCACACCCCACTTTAACTATGCCTCATTTACATAACAAAGCTTACCCTCTCTCAAATCAAATGGTTATAGGCATTTTTTTGTTGATTAGGGGCAGTAGAGCCTCAACTCTGACTGATACAGACCTTGTGAACAAAATGAAACACTGCTCGATCCCGTGCCATCTTCACAATTGTTGCAATGTTTCAGTCGCTGTGACAATTACTCTTGTTCATGGTCTTCTTCTTTTAACTGACATTCTGCTTTATCAAGCACATTGTCCTTTTCCAGGAACTGGTCTCTCCAACTGCTCTCTGCCCTACGTACATCTTTCAGTCCTTGCTTTTAAGGAACGTTCTGGCTCTGGTTCTTCTGATCATTTTCAATATTCCACACCAACACCATAAGTCAGATGCATCAAGTCTTCGTCAAGTCCTACTCATTATCCAGCTTTCACATATATATGAGGCAAGTGAAAACACCCTGGCTCTGGTCCGTGCACCTTAGTCCTCAGTGTGACATTCTTGCTATTCAACACTTTAAAGAGATCTTGTGCAATGCAATACACGATTTGATTTCTTGATGGCTGCTTCCAGGAGCATTGATTGTGGATCTAAGTAAAATGCAAACCTTGACAGTTTTAATCTTTTCTCCATTTAACATGATGTTGTCCACTGGTCCAGTTGTGACCATTTTTATTTTCTTTAAAGGATATTGCAATCTATTTTCCCCAGTACACTGTACACTTAACCCACATAGATATTCGAATAATGTATTGAAATAGTCCAAAGGTATATTAATCACTGGCTTTATCAGAACAGTGTTTTCTAGTAGGGAAGAGCATGGGATTTTTTTTCCAGTTTTATTTTTTACTTTATACTATGGTTGCACTTTTAAATTTTGCACAGATCCCAATTTCAGCTCCTTTCTGCCTTTTCTATGACCCATAAACTAAATCCATTGTGATCACGTCGACTCTGACTCATGGCCATCCATGTGTGGCGGAGTAGAGCATCTCTGGGGGAGACTTGAATTTCCAAGCTTTGAGTTAACCAAGCATGATAGATAACTGTTTGCACCACGAGGGACTCCAATCTGGCCATAGGGGATTCATTGTCATGTCTTCATTTCCTCATCTGTGGAATGGGAAAACAAAAGTCCCTACTTCATAGAGTGGAGAATATAAAAAGAGATCCAAATCATTACACATAGTGCCTGAAACATAATCATGGTTCAGTAAAATTACTTCTGGTAACACTTGTTTTACCTTTTCATGAAACAGATACTTCTTTCTCTTTGTCAATTAATCTCAGTTGGTCATCCTTGAGTCTATCTTTTTTTCTAAATTCTATTGGGGACTCTTGCAGCTACTACAACATTCAGTACATCATTTGTATCAAGCACATTTGCACACATGTTTCCACATACATTTCCCAACATTTTCCACATTTCCCAACATTTTCCACTTGAGCCCTTGGTACAAGCTCCTCTTTAAAAACAAAACAAAACAAAACAAAAAAATCTCCTCTTTCCCCTCCCCCCCCCTTTTTTTTAATGAATCATTTTATTGGGAGGCCCCTACAACTCCCATCACAATCCCTAACAACATCAGTTGTATGCAGGCCACTTTAACACGCCCATTGCCATCATCACTCTCAAAACATTCTCCCTCCCTCCAGGCCCCCATTATCAGTCTAACCCTATATTACCCTTCCTCCCCCCCTTCCCTTTGAACCCTTAGTAATTTACAAATTATTTTTTCATCCTGTACACTGTACAATGTGTCCCAACACTCACTTCCCTGTTGTCCGTGCCCCAGAGAGGAGGCTATGTGTAGATCCCTGAAGTTGGTTCTCCCTTTCTATTCCTCCATCCCTCCACCCTCCTGGTATTACCACTCCTATTACTAGTCTTGATGGATCATCTATCCAAGTTTCCCATGTTTCCAACTTCACTGTACATCTCCTGGCCTAGCTGGATTTATGTGGCAGAATTGGGGTTATGATAGTGGGTGGGAGGCAGCATGGGAACTAGAGGAAGGTTGCATATTTCATAGCTCCTACCCTGTGTCTATCTTATATCCAATTAATTGTCAAATCGTGTCAATTTTTGTTCCATAATGCTTTTGTTACCTGCTTTTCACATACTCAGTCTTCTGGCTAAAATCAATTATGACTTTCTGTCTAGTATCTCCAACATACTGTATCCATTCTTCATTCCATCCTGCACACCTTGATGGTTTTATCTTTCTAAAGCATAGATCTGACAAGTCATTTTTCTGTCTGTAACTTTTTTATGGCTTCTTCCTACATCACAAATAGCTGACATCCAAGGCTCTCCAGCACGTGTCATAGCCTGCTTTCCTGGCATCATTTCCAGCACTTTTTCTGTACACACCTCCCACTTCACCCACACTCACTGTCTCACAATCAGAAGTCTTGTTTTTTCTTACTGTCCCATTGCCCATGCCATTGCTATTACCAATATTATCTTTCTGCACTTCTAGATGCTGAGATTTCAGCCTTCTTTAGCACCGAATTAGAAAACACATCCTCTAGCTTAGCTATTTTTAAGCAATTTGAATTATGGCTCCTTTAAATATCTGACAAAAATATGGCTTTTCCTTAGAGGAGATGCACATAAATAAACACATGATCTGTCTATAATTTCAGAGCTTCATGATTATCCCTACCTATTCCCTTTTGTCTATCACTGATTTTTTAAAACTGCTTCTTGAAGGCTTACAGACCATATTCGTTGTCCATTCAACATTTAATGCCACACTTTGTGTGGTAGACAGAGTTCTCTAGAGAAACAAAACCAGGACACTAATAATTTTATAAAGAGATAGATATGGATATAAATAGGTAGATAAGTAAAAAGATCTAATGCAACAAATCTACAATTGACTAATCTATAAAGCTCTACAAATGGGTTGGTACAAATCACTTGTATGAGACAGGTACTGGCAGTCCTTCGAGCCTTGAGGGCTGCTGAGTAGTCCTCTGTAGAGCAATTCAGGCTTATCCTGCCACAAGCAGCAAAGAGCAAGGCAGGTCACCAATGGTCAGCCAGATGACAGGGTCCCTAACTCAAGAGATGTATATTCCAGGAGCGTGGCAAAGCAGGGCTTGAAGGAACCTCAACTCACAGAGACACAGTCCACGGATTAGGTGTCCCACGGGTAGTGGAGCTTGCATTTGGAGGCACAGGACAAGCAAGGCAGCTGACTGGTCCGAAGGTCCAAGAACAAGAAAAAGACAGGTAAGGCTCACCTAGTCATTTATCTCCCCACCCTTCAACTAACCTCACTTGTGTTCTTTGGCCATGTTGGCACAACAAACCTACCTATCACACTTTGCTTCACACTATTCATTAGAACTCCACAAGGCAACAGCATTAATCCCATTCCCTGCCTGTATTTCCCATTTTCATTTATGTCTTGCCTGTACCTTCTTGCCTTGTTAACTTTGTTCCTGGGTAAATGTTCTCCTTTAAAGTTCAAATGGTTGATTTCTCCGAGGTGTGTACCTCGGAGATGTTATTGTTCCCGTTATAGACCTGTCTGCTCTTTGGCTGAAAACTGAGCCAAGGGGATAAGTTCAGTTCCAAGTTCAAAGAGTATTTAAACGACACACACTTGCAAATAATTAGATTCTAATTAATCAACATTGTATTGTTCACGCTTTAGAGTTTTGTTCCACATTTTCCTCCTCATCTTTCCAAGATCTTCTAATGGGATTCCTTTCAAAGTGATTGAGAGTGGTGACTAGACACCATCTAGTACTTCTGGTCTCAAGGTCCTGGAACCTGGGGTTTGTGTGATCCCATTTGTTTTTTAAATTTTGTTTTAAAATTGTTGCCATGCATCTTTGATATCTTCATGTTTCTTTGATCCAGATGGGGAGAAAATGATAGTTGTCTTCGATGGCTGCTCACAAGCTTCTAAGACCCCTGTCACTACTCACCAAAGTAGAATGTAGAACATTCTCTGAGGACTATTTTGTGTCAATTGACCTTAATGTCCCCAGGACTAGGTTCCAGAGCCCCCAGCAAAAAAAAATTTCATCAAAGAGTTAAGCTATAGGCTAAAAAAAATTCATTACTTTGCTTCCTGTATGTTCCACTATATTCATGGATATTTTATAGCACATGCAGAAATATTCTTGGTCAAGCCTGTATGTTTTTGTCGGTGTAGTCCCATTTACCATTCCATATCTGCTCAAATTTATGTAGTCACTCAGTTACTGATATTACTACTATTTCATATTGTATATGCCATTGTGTTTACCTATGTTGCTTTTAAGTCTTGGGATCCTCTCAGTGACTTCCAATTAGTGTGTGTTGTCTTTTCCCTCACCCATGCTGATATGTATCCACTACTTACTGTAGTTCATGCTTCACCCTCCCTGCTGACAGTTTTCTTCTTCTTCTTCCTGCTTGAAAAACTTTTCTCAACTTTTATATTTTGAGTCTCAAAAGATATCTGTCCCATTGTGATTGACTAATTTCACTTAGCATACATGAAAATGCACCTGTAAGATGTCTCACAGATTCATTGCTGTACTTTGGCATTTGTACTTAGTGTATATAGAAGATCTTGTGGCAGTGTGGTTATGTATTCAGCTGCTAACTGCAAGGTTAGAATTGCAGTCTTGAAGCTCGAACTGTGGTCCCGTGGATCTGTCTCTTGCTTCCACAGTGTTTGAACAAAAAAATTCCGAGGACTCCCTTCCTCCAACCCTCTGCCACTTTCCAGTTTCCTTGCCACACATCACCTTCGGGACCATCTTCTTGGCCATCCGCTCTTATTGGGACCAGCCAACACTTGTGTGTGTGATAGCCTCCAAACCAACCCACCATGAGCTTTCCGATTCGTCAGAATTATTCTGCCGAAGCTAAGGCCTCTCACATCTCCCTTTCTTTGGGTTTCTTTTTCTACCCGTCGATGTGGCCTTGGAAGGGGTGGGATACTTCTTTCACAAGCTGGTGAAGGAGAAGCCGAGGGGGCCGAGCGACTCTTGAAGCTAGAAAGCCAGTGCGGTGGCCGCGTCCTCTTCCAGGATGTGCAGAAACCGTCCCAGGATGAGGTAAACTCTGGATGCCACGGAAGTCGCCCTGGCCCTGGAGGAAAAACTCCACCAGGCTCTTCTGGATCTGCATGCCGTGGGGTCCACTCACACAGAACCCCATCTCTGTGACTTCCTGGAGAGCCACTTCCTGGACCAGGAGGTGAAACTCCTCAAGAAGATGGGCGACCCCGTGACCCACCTCCGCAGGGTCGCCAGCCCCCAGGCCGGGCTGGGCGAGGATTTCTTGGAGAGACGCACCCTCGAACACGACTAGGAGTCTGCGGTGCCTAACCACCTGCGAAGGACTCCCACCTCCCCTTGCCAGCCTTAGTACCGCTGCCCGAATCTGCCCCGCCAGCCCTGGATCCCCTTCCCCAAGCTGGGGACCAAATGGAAACAATAAAGCTTCCTTTTGCAGAAGAAAGAAAGAAAACCAAAGAAAGAAAGGAGGGAGGGAGGGAGGGAGGGAGGGAAGGAAGGAAGGAAGGAAGGAAGGAAGGAAGGAAGGAAGGAAGGAAGGAAGGAAGGAAGGAAGGAAGGAAGGAAGGAAGGAAGAATGAATTACAGTCTTTATCCTGTTCACTAGGGGGGCTAGAAGTCCACATTTGCTCAATGGTAGTGGGTTTGATTTTGAATGCTCCATAGATTGTTAATCCATTCATCCTCTGAAGGGCACGTACTAAGTTTTTCATCTGTTCGATTGTGAATAATGCTGTAATGAACATGAGTGCACTTTTATCTGTGGTGTGCCATAAGATTTCCCTAGGGTTTATTTTTCTAGGATCTATACTTTGTAGGGGAATTGCTGGATCATATGGTATTTCTATTTCATACCTTTTCCGGAAGCTTCATACGGTTTTCCACAGAGGCTGCACCATTTTACATGCCGCCAGCTGCATAGTAGGACTTCAGTAGCTCCACACTTTCACCCGCATTTGTTGTTTGCTATATATTTTTTTTAATTTTGCTGTTAGTGCTGAGATAAAACGGTCTCTTGCTTTGATTCTCGTCTCTTAACTGATCATGAGGATTTCCTGATGAGTTTGTTGGCTGCCTGAATATCTTCTTTGGTGAAATGGCTTCGACCTATTTTAAAATTAGATTTTCTTCGGGCTGAGCCCCAGTGGCATAGTGGGACTGCAGCCCACGTACTTGGTTCAACTCCAGCGGCGGCTCTCCAGGAGCAAAGCTGGGTAGCTCCCACGACCACCA
>PVJH01007014.1:31766-96506 GCA_004026705.1 Nesogale talazaci | reverse complement strand
CCCCCTCCAAAAAAAAACCCCTCCCAAGACAACCCACTGCCACCAATTCTGATTCACAGTGACCCTCTGGGGCCTGGCAAACCACCCCTGCAGGTTCCCAAGGCTAGGGTTTTTCTGGGAACTGGCCACCACATGTTCAGCAACCTTCTGGTTCACATCGAATATTCAACCACTGAACCACCCATGCCTCCCCGGTGGGGAGGAGGTCTGCAGCTCCACAGTGATTAGTCAGGGGTAGGGAAGCCTCCAAGTGTGACCTCCTCTTGGGAATCTGATATGGACAGTCACCTGCCCCATTGACCCAGAAGGCCAAGCCGGGCTGGGCGGTTCCACTTGGAAGCCCCTGGATTTTGTTTCCTACACGTTCCCTTCCCTGGATTCTGTTTGACAGCTACCCTTTCTGAAGCCAACCTCGCTAAGGTGGCACTAGCCATTGCCTTTGCTTTTTCTTGTCAAGAATTTCCCATGAACCACATCTCTGTGTTTGCATATATGTACATGTGTGCATATACATGTATATGTATACAGACCCATGCAGACACAGAGACATGTCTATTACAAAGGGGAGGGGCACGGTGCCATTTCAGGAAAAACATCCTGCCCTCACGTGTAACTGTCTGAGCCAGCACCGGCAGCAGGCGTGGTTTCTGAGGACCAGAAAAGCTCATGAAAATGTTTCCTGAGGTGTTCTTAATCCCCAGGAAACGACTGTTCTTTCACATTTACGAACACACCCTTTTCTCCAACACAAAGCAACCCCCGCTCCCGACAAAAATAAGTGACCTGGGAGAAACACCAACGCTGGGGTCCCTCTGTTGATTCTCAGCTCTTATGTAATGAGCCTCTGTCTTAGACTGCCTTTCCTAGAGCATGCCACCCCTGGGAGGTTCTAGAACCTACTGGGTCCGAGGAGTCTTCCGGAGGCATCACCTGGAACGTTTCCCCATTCACCACGGCTTTTTAATCATCCCACTGGAGGTCTTCTTTAACAACAATGAACACTTGGGTTTGGTTTTTCAAGCCCTCCCACAGGCCTTACCATCAATCTGTGTGTTCACAGATTTTGCGTTGCCATAGGTCTGCAAGTGCCTCTGTCCTGCCATCACTTTCTGGAATCCTCATCACTATAGGCACCAAACCCAAACCGAACGCACCGCCACTGAGTCGAGTCTGACCCTGGAGGACAGGGGAGAACTTCCCCTGCGAGTCTCCCACATTGTCAGTCTTTACAGCCTCATCTTTCTCCCTAGCCGTGCCTGGTGGCCTCCAACTGACCTTGCAGTTAGCAGCCCAACTCGCAACCACTATACCATGATGGTTTTTTAAGCATAGCCACAAGAGGTATCTAATCAGAGGAGTGAGAACACTGCAGATGAAAACTTCTTCTGATCTGAGCGACCTTGGCTTTCAGAAGAGTTGCCGTTTGCAAAGGTTGTGTTTAATAATTCCCACAATGCACCGTGTGCTTGGAGGAGCCCACGCTCAGCAGGGCTGGGTGTCCTTGTCCTAAATGCCATGGGTTTCACGCTATCTGGCGCTCTGGCTTGGTCTCCAGGCTTATTTACATAAAAAGTAGCAATGGAGATGACGGGGGTGAGCATCACGGCTTCTTGATTTTCTGCCTCCAAGTCACTCTTATCAGTTCTCACTCTCCTAAGAGAGAGCAAACAGACCATTCCTGACACCAGCGCAACAATGAGAGATATGGGCTGGGTGATCTGAAGGTTGTCCCTTGAAAAACAGCATCCAGATTGTGTGTCGTGTGTGCTTCGGGGAGAGAGCGCGTGTGGACAAATCACACGGACAAACACAAACACTAAATCCCAAGCAGACATCCTGAGGCTCCAAATAGAACAATTCTTCTACCTGCGGACAGAGTGGGTAGAAAGATGAACAGTTTGAAACCAGGAGCTACTCCGCAGAAGCAGGATGCGGCTGTCTGTTCCTGCTAACTCCCACAAGGACGGTTCTAGGTTACTGTCCTGTGGGGTCATCATGAGTCAGAATCCACTCCATAGACCTGAGCTTGACCTGCCCTGTTCTGGGGTCAACCCCATCGCACAGCTACACCTGATGACACAGTAGACCTCTCCCACTGGGTGTCCTAGGCAGTCACTGTCATCCTTGTGGGAGCAGAGCACCAGGTCTTGAGTGTCTGGAGAATGGCTAGTGTGTTGAACTGCCAACTTTTTGGTTAGCGGCTGAGCAGGTAATCACTATGGCCACTAGGCCTACCTGGGTCATTGACTTTTGTCATTCTTCTTCTTCTTCTTCCTCCTCTTCTTTTCATAATATTTTATCTCACTCATTTGAATTCATGAGTAAAGGATACATACCCTCCACTCCAGATTGCCCAAGTCACTTACATTTGGCATTAAATGTGAGGTTGTTGATATTCATTGAAGATGCTTTATTATAAATTTCTTTAATACATACAAAAGTTGAGAAGATGGTGTAACAACCCCAGGTGCCATAATCCAGTTTCAACAATCACACCCCACAGTCTTGTTTTTTCTCTAGCCTCACCAATTTCCCCCAATTCCTGTCCATTTAAAGCACCTAGCTGACATTCTATGATAACATCCACACATATTTCAATGGGTATGTAAAAAAAGAGTTTTTAAATGACAGAAATAAAACTTTTAGATAAAAAGAACTAAAAGGAAAAAATAAACTACAGATTTATAATGAACTAGAATTTCTTTGTATCATCTAACATTTCATCCATATTCAAATTTATCTAGCTAGTTTACTTATAAATTATTTCATTCAGGCAGAGAAAGACCAAGCACTTGAACAGTAACACCAAGAGCTGTTACAAGGCCTAAAGAATCGCTTTCTCCCGTTGACGAAAGTACTCAGGAGGACAGGGACTTGGGATTCATCAAGCTAAATTCCGCAGCACCACCGTTGCCATCAGACTGCTGATCCTTCCCTTGGCTGGAATGGATGCATTATCCAGTAAACAAAGTATCAACTCCAACCCAAGCTCACTGCCAGCCTGTCCAGTCCAACTCATGGTGACCCTGCAGGACAGAGAAGATGTGCCCCTTGGGACTGAGGAGGCAACATGCTTCTGGAAGCAGAAAACCTCCTCTTTTCCCCTTGGAGCGACTGGTTGAGTTGAACTGCTGGCTGAACTAGTGTTAGCACACCAAGCTTAACTCACATCAGGGCTCCTTAAGGAAAGCACAAAAGTGAATGGGTTAGTCCGGTATTAATCCATATGCCCGAAATCAGTCTATAAAGTTTTCTTCCGACTCACAAAGTCACAGGTCAGTGGGTGCAGAATCCTGGTGCTGGCAGGGCACCTCGCCTCCAGGGCTCATGGTCCATCAACAGCAGAAGCAACTCATCGCTGGCAGAGGTCTCCATCTGGCCGCCCCAGCTTCAGAGGTCTGGCTCCATCAGGGCAAAGCTGTGTGGTCTCTCCGCCAGCTCCTCCAGCTTCTCAAACGCTGCCAGCTTGTCTTGTCCATGGTTAATCGTCTCTGAAACTAACTCCCAACAACTGAGGAAGACAGCTTCTCATCTTCATGAGGGAAATACCATGAGATTTCCCAGTCTCAGGAGAAAGCCATGCCCACAGAGAGGCCCCATCGGCTACTCAATGGCTATCTCCAGATTAACAGGCCAGACTCCACCCCTACATTTCAATTATAAAATTAACATAAGCACATGACTGCCACAGCAAACAAAAAGTGACCAAAATCACTGCCCACTGAGTTGATGCTGGTCCACAGCCACCCTGTAGGACAGGGTAGATCTCTCCCTGTCAGTTTCCAAGACTATAACTCTTTAGGGGAGTAGAAAGCTCTCTCTTTCTCCAGTGGAGCTGCTGGTGGGTTTGAACCGCTGACCTTGTAGTTAGTGTCCCAATACATAACCACCCCACCACCAGGACTCCCAAGGACAGTACATAGAGGTTAAAGTGTGCTCATTTTCTAATCAGTAGTGAACCATTCCACCTGGATTTCACTCCGACCTTGACCTGGTAAACCCCAGGTGAAATTGTTCAGTACAGAATAATAAGTAAGCACAAGGAAGCTCATGGGTACCATCTTTTCTAGCTCATCTGACCTTACCTCTTGGTCCTGCTACTGCTGAATCTGCTTATGGGACAGCAAAGCAAGCAGCAGCTGAGAAAGCAAGCCTCCTCCACATGTCTAAAATAGTTTAACCAGGCTTCCACTTCCCTGGGTGGGTGCTTGAGAACACCCCAGGTTGCCACGCACTCCTGGCCCACCGCCCCCTCAACAGTCAAAGCTGAAGCCACTCCGTGGTAATCCACGCTGGCTCTGGACATGTCCTGCTACATCTGTGCACTCAGGCCATTCAACTTTGTGCAAGGTGCTAAGGAGGAGTGAAGACAACTGCTCCTCCACACCGGGCGACAGAAGCAGGCACGCACACTCTGGACTTGGAGCGCTTGAAAGGCTGGCAGGGGCAGCGTCTGCTCACTTCATTCTGGACTATTTTCAGGCTGATGGCTTGTTCCCCCAGTTTGGAGACTCAGCCTCCCGTCCTTGATCTTGACTCTTCGTTTCTGACCTCCTGCCGGCCAGGGACCAGAGAGCTTTTGTCAGTCCTGGATCTGGTGATATGCTGAACTGCTTTTTGGGCCCTCAGATAATGGGAGCTTGTCCAGAGACACCAGTTCCCGGAGAAAGCCACGATGTCCGATAGAGGGTAAGCAACAAAGAGGACATAAGAAGTACAACCAGAATGCTCCTTAGAAGCAAAGACACGTGGGACAAGCGATTAGGAGAGACCAGTCCACGGAGGAGGGCATCGTGCTTAGTAAAGTAGAGGGTCAGCAAAAAAAAAAAAAAAGAGAAGATTGACAACAGATGGATTGGCACCATGGCTACAGCAATGGGCTCAAAGGTAGCAACAGCTGTGTGGGTGGTGCGTTCCTTCTGCTGTATGTGGCGTCCCTGAGTTGGATTCCACTTGATGGCGCCTGACAACAACAGTAGCTCTGTATGGCGAAAGGCTAGAAGGTCAAGCCCAACCAGAAGTGCCTGGTGATCTACTCTGCAGAAAACCCACCACTGAACACCCTATGAACAACTCGACTGTCACACACATGGAGTTCCCTTATATGACAATGGATGGACTTGGTGGTGGCCAGGTGTTTCTTTTTAACCATTTTTTAAAAAGGCACTTGGCAAATAACGGCTGCTAGGAACTGGAATGAGCCTAGTGGGTCTGGTTTGGCAAAGGCACACACAATGCCATCAACGATGCATCCAAATGTATCTGGTGAATGCCAGTCGTGTGCCACACACCCCTTGAGGTGCTAAGGAGGGACGGTGGGCAAAGGAGACAAGCATCCTAGAGGTCCTTTCTTAGGGACAAGGTACCCAACGGCGGGGCTCCTACGAGTCCCATTTACAGATGAGGGAGCCGGGGCTCATGGGTCGGGAATCTGCTTGACATATAACTAGTAGATGGTGAAGCTGAGATGTCACTTCCAGAATGTCTGACTCCAAACTCACCTGTTCTTGTAGCTTCCCTCTTTATCCCCCGCCCCATGCGGCATCATTTCGGGACCCCCTAGGGAAATGGGCCCCTTAGCTCAGTGAGTGCTGAATGGGACGGAGTCTCCAAACTCTCCTCCAGGCACCTCTGTGTTTTAAATACGCTCTGTGCTGCAGACCTGGTATTTCTAAAGGCCTGGTAGACGTATGCGAGGTGAACATTGAATCGGGAAGACCAAAGAAGAACTGATGCATTTGAATGATGGTGCCGGAGAAGCATCCCGGTCTACCAGAAGCACAAGCAAGAGTACAACCAGAAGGCTCCTCAGAGGCAAGGATGGCCAGACTCGGCTCCTGTACTCTGGCCATGTTATCAGGAGAGCCCGGTCCTGGAAAAAAAGCACCGTGCCTGGCAGAGTGGAGAGACAGCAGAAAAGGAGAGGGATCGATAAAAAAGCCACATGGATGGGCTCAAACATAAGCTTAATGATGAAGGGGGATGGAGGGGGGGGGGGTGGCCTGCAGGGCCAGGCAATGTCTTCTTCTAGTCTACAAAGAGTCAATATGAGTCTGAACCAGCCCCATGTCACCCAAGAACAACCACCTCACACTTCAGGGAGGCTCTGTTTCCACTGGCTTGAAAAGACGCACATGCTCCCCTATTGTGAAACACACACACACACACACACGCACCCCTGCTCCCGAGTGGACTCCAAGTCACAGCACCCCCCTAGTTACAGACGAGACCTGCCTCAGAAGGTTTCTCAGGCTGTAACTCTTGGTGGAGGCTGACGGCCACGTCTTTCTCTCCCAGCCCGGCAGGTAGAATCGAACGGTTGCTCCTGTAGTTGACAGTCAGGGGTGTTAAGCCCTGCACCACCCGGGCTCCTGCTAGCATAAATAGACCTTGCTAAAAGAAACATCTATTGTACTGCTACCGTGTACCAAGCAGCTACACTGTGCTATTTTCTGTGGGCTTAAAAATATCATTATCTAAAGCCAAGGTCCATTCTCTTTGGAAACAATAAGACACTGGTGCAGTAGACTGGGCTGTGCCAGAAGACACTTTGTGGCTTTAAAAATAGTTCCCAAGTGTTAAGACTTGCCATTTCCACGCATGCTTCTTCTGGTCTGTGTGCATTTGCTTGCCGTGGAACCTGTCCTTGCTAACGTGTACGTGTGGACGGTGTTCTCACACAAGACCCACAGACAAGTCAAGAAGGATTGCACTGTGAGCACAGAAACCTTTCTTAAGCAAAACTGTCCAAATGAGAAGCCACCGTGTCTCACCAGACCCTCCATCAAGGTCCGTACCCTTTGGAGGGAGGTGTTTCCATCTCTGTGATCCTCCCCCGAAACACCCTGCACTCTTCAATCGACACCACGTCCAAACGGCAGTGGGGGCCTCCTCAAGGGCCTCTGTTGATACTCCTTTGAAATGTTCTTTGAGTTTGGGGAAGAAAATGAAGTCTGAAAGCACAAGCTAGTTTAGGACAGTAAGGTGGTTGGGGTAAGACTTCCCAAGACACATTTTGTAGGGTGGCCCTGGTTACCCTTTAAAGAAGCAGATATGTTGTCATGATAGGAAAAAAAAATCCCCTGGCACAACTTTCCTTTCCCTTTTCTCACCAATGCGATGTTCAATTTTCTTAACACGCTATGACACGCTCTAGTGGTCGTCCTGCATCCTTTGAAAGCCACCAGTCAAGAGGACCACTTTGGAGTCAATTCTGCAAAGGCCGGAGTCAAAGGGGCATGACTGGCTCAGAGCAAGGAATTGCGTGCTGTTTGTCAGCATTCAAACCCGGGCTCAGCCAGTCATTAGCAGTGTGATCCCGCTAAGCCTCAATTAAGTCATCTATAAAGTCGGGAGAGTGACAGTCCCCACTTCGAGGGGTGATGGTGAGGCTCTGTGCCAGGCACTTTGGGGCAATCTTGAAACACACCCCACAAGGCTGAGGGTTTGAACTCGGCAGTCGTGAATCCGGAAGAAGATGAGGCAGTCTGATCCTGAAAGAGCAGAGCCTCAAGTTCCCTCGGGGACTGCTCCGCCCGGTCGTACAGGGTCTGTCAGCCAGAGTCAATCGCACAGCAGTGCGTTTGGTCGGGCTCTCTTTTGTGAAGAAGCCCTTTGAACGATACAAAAGGCAGGGTCAAGGGCTCTGAGTGTCAGCATCAAAAACCACCTGCTTGTCCCACCTGCACACACTTTGGGAGGCTGAGAGGGCTAGGCGGTTCGACTCTGCAGTCAGAAAACCTTGCAGCCAGAGACTCCATCATATGCTGCATGTGGGACACCAGCCCACTGCTGCTCTGTCAGTGCCGCAGCTTCCTCATCTGGAAAACAACACTCTCCGTGTCTGCCTCCTTGCATGGCTGTGAGGACTTGGCCCAACAGCCGGTGGGTGTCCAACACCCAGTGCACGTCCAACACCTGTCCAACACCTGGTGCACGTCCAACACCTGTCCAACACCTGGTGCATGTCCAACACCTGTCTAACACCTGGTATATCTCCAACACCTGGTGTATCTCCAACACCTGTGCAACACCTGGTGCATCTCCAACACCTGTCCAACACCTGGTGCAAGTCCAACACCTGTCCAACACCTGGTGCAAGTCCAACACCTGTCCAACACCTGGTGTATGTTGGGTGTTGTCAAAGGGGCTCTAACTCGTGCCGACTCCTGGTGGCAGAGTTGAGCGAACACTTTGGGCTTTCTGGGCTGTCCTCTTCCCAGCAGCAGATTACAGGCCTTTCTCTCACAGCATTTCTGGGTGGCCCCCAACTGCCAACCATTCCATTAACAGCAAGGGTTCAGCCCTGGTGCCACCAGTGTTGCTTACAGAAGCCTCCCCTCTTCTATGGCTCAGAGTTAGTGATGCACTTCTCAGGTTATGATTGTTATGGTTATGACCTGACTGCCAACAGATGAAACATTGTTCTTTTTTTTCATTTAAAACATCTTTTCCTCTTTCTTTTTCATTGTCAAAGTGCCACAGGAGGGGGCTTTTCAAAGCTTGTGGGAAGAAGGGAATGAACAGAAGACGGCATATTTTCACAAGCATTCTAAAGCCCCCTTGGGTGCTCTGGGTAGAAAATTAAGTAATGCAAAGATCATACCAAGAGAAAAAAATGAAAATGTCCAAACTGCCTTCTCCAACCCCTTTGCTAGCCAGTGGTGACACACTTGCCCCATCTCCCTACTGTCTCTGTCTGGGGTGTGTGTGAGAACATGTTTGCATGTGCACACATGTATGTACCCACACACACACACACACTGTTTCCAGTGATATCACGGGAGGACTACAGTGCTTATATGTGTCTGCTTTGTCCACTGCCTGCTGTCTTTATGTTGCAATAACATCCCCCAAAACAGGACGTAGGCCGGCTGCCAGCCCCCAGTTGAGTCCCCTGCCACCCGGGCCCATGATGGACAGCAGGGTCTTCTCTGCCTCTCTGCAACTCAGTCAGGACTGGAGGTCTTGGTGCTGCCAACAACCTGGCGCTGGTCTCACCCCAGCGACCCTCCCCACCACCCTCCACAGCAAGGAAGGTTAAGAAAGAAAGAGTAGGGAAGGTGGCAGCTAGCTCTCTCTCTCTCTCTCTCTCTCTCTCTCTCTCTCTCACACACACACACCACACACACACACACAGAGTCACTCACCAAATCTGCATATGAGGGGGCATCAGAAAAATCATGGGAAAGCAAACTAAAACACACTGGAAGTGCCCCGGGAACCTTTCAAAACCCCTTCCTATGGGAGGGGGGGGACAGGCTGTGACCCAGGGGAAGTCGCTCCCAGGGTTCCAGGTGCAGCTGAGTCATAGTTCAAGGCCAGGAGCTGGGAAACCCAGGCTGGCTGCCTCTGCTGCCGAGATGGGGTCCAGGCCCCAGGGGTCACCTCTGGCATCAGTCTGCACACCGTCTTCCCGCAGTCCACCCCCCACCCCCGGGCTGGGCATTATGCTGCAGCCACTTAGACTCTGGGCTCCAGGGACGTGGGAGAAAGGCCGCCTTTCTTGCCCAGAGCTCGGCATGATTAGCGCCTCCTCACTGCCTCCTGTACCCCATGCAGCAGGCCTTTCCCTTTTGTCCCTGTTACCCCTCCCACCCCACCGCTGTGAAAAGAGAAACACACTGGAACAGTGTCCTGAATGGCCCTTTGACCGGATGAGTGGCAGGTGGGCCACACCTCTCCCTCTGACAGATCCAAGCTGCAGACAGGAAGCCCGGTGGCGCAGTCTCGGGATGAGGGGAACCCAGTCTTTAGACACCCTGGAAGACAAAGGTGGAGTTTTGCAAGCAGGGCCCAAATGCCGACTTAATGTGATCCTGACATGCTGGTCTCACGGCACAAAGCCTGGTCCTTGTGCTAGTGGTCCCTGCCCACCCAGGCAAAACCCATCGTGCTTATTAGCAACCTCAATCCAAGCACCAGTGTCAGGAGACCCCTTCATGAGTGGCAGTCTTTGCAATTTCTCTAAGCCTCTCATTATGCCAAATGCACCAGTAAGCATGCAAATGACCCTCCCCGGAATGGAGAGTGATAAAGCAAGTCTACTAAGTCCCTTTCCACCTAGCGATCCCCTCCCTGCCCTGAGTCCGGCAGGATCATTAGTGTTATTTTAGGACAAGGACAAGCCAACACAAAACTCTGAGTAAGGTTCTCATGGGACTTCAGTGCACGCTTCATTTTGTTCTCTTTCAGAGGTGGGACGTGTTCTTCTATGCCACACTCGAGGCCCTGTGTACTGGACACTGTGAGAAACCATCCCAAGGCAAGCCAAGCCTACCTGACCCTGGAACCAGGCAACCTCACACTACCAGGAGAAAGAGAAGGCTACTAGCCTCGCTCAACTTGAACAAAGGCGCCCACAGCAGTAAGGAAGGAAGAGAGGTGGGGTCTGATCCTGTCCCTGAATTCCCTGCCAGGGTTGGGATCAACAGGATCCCAGGAATGGGTCCATAGGAAGAGAGGAGGCTGGCTGGTGTTTTCCCGTTATTTTGTTTTTCCTGGACAATACAGGACTACCCAACAACCGGCAGGTGGTCTTTTGTTTGTTTTTGTACCACAAGATCTGTTCTCTCCTTGGAGAACAGGTTTCCTCGCTGGCATGCCTCAGCATGAGCTGCGACCTTGAAAAAAGAAGAGTCCACAAGCCGACTTTGGACACCAACACAGGAACTGCCGTGACATGAGCTCTGTCCAGTGCAAACGTTGTCAGTTGCCCTGTGGACATGCTTTCTGGAGAGTCTCAGAAGCCCTGGAGGTGGAGTGGTTGTGGGCTGGGCTGCTCACTGCGGTGAGGTAGGCAGTTTGAAACCATCAGGGCCCCCATGGGAGAAAGGCAAGCCACCATAATGTGTGAGTCCTGGTAGACTAAAGAAACAAATTCATAATCACGCTTATGGATATAAATGAAAGGTTTATAAGCAAGAGGGATGGAACATTGAGAAAGACAAGCAGCAAACAGCAAGGCAGGTCACCAACAGTCAGCCTGATGACAGGGTCTGGCAGTGCCCAACTCAAGAGATGTATATTCCAGGAGTGTGGCGAAGCAGGGTTTGAAGGAACCTCCACTCACAGCGAGGCAGTCCACGGATTAAATGTTCCAAGGTAGTGTAGCTTGCAGATCGAGGCACAGGACAAACAAGACTGTCAGCTGGTCCGAAGAGCCAAGAGCAAGAGACCAAGGCGGGACTTGCCGAGTCAGTTCTATCTCTGTCCTTCAATCAATCTCACGTGTTCATTGGCCATGTTATCATGACAAACCTACATGTCTTCTTTGGCCATGTGGTATAACAAAGCTACCTATCACAATCCACCCCTTGCCAACTTGGCACCTGTACACAATTCTTTAGCCATATAAAATTTCCAGACATCAATGAAATCAAACTTATACTTAACATCAAACATCTATCATACATATAAAGGAGAACACATTAGGCCCAATTATATCTGATGCATCATACATGAACAAAGAAAAGATATGCCATAAGCTCATATGAAGAAATTACACTAACGATCACAAACACTGCTTTGGCGATGGATCACGTGGTCATGATTGATTGGTAGAACTACCCATTCTGTATGGTAGAGTGCTGACTTTACCATTAGCAGTCCAAAGAGCCACCACTAACTCACCATGACTCCTAGTGATCAGTAGTAGCATTTTAAAAGTAAGGGCATTTGCTATTTGCCTTTAATATTTACTAAAAATATTTCCCCAGGACTGTAAACAAATATTTTATTTCTTAATATAAAAATGCATGGCTATTTTTCCTCCCACATTGATCTACGAGATAGGCTCTGCCCCTAAAGGGGAAGGAAAGACTGACTTGAATGCATATTTAAACAAAAAGAGAGCCATTTTTCCAGAGAAGCATATTTTCAAAAATCTCCCTAAGAAAATTTGAAACTGCACTGCGAGCATTCTAAATTCTCATCTGACCTTTGCTTTTATGGATATTAGTCAGCTGAATATTATTACATACAAATTTTGTATCACTTTCTCCATCATTCCAGATGGACTCTGGTATGATCAAGACAGTTCTATGGGCAAGTTTTAATTAAAACAATGGCATAATGCAACTTTTAATTAACAGTACGACACTAGACCTTTCACTTGGTGCTCATCAAACCCTTAAGATTTCATTTCTTATGAGAATGAGTGGAAGTTGCACACATGTCCTTGCATAAAATTCTTTCTAGTTCCAAGGAGATTAAATGCTTAAATGGGTCACAAAAGTAAAACTACCTGATGATCAGGGAAAAAAGCAATAGGATGACACAGTCAGGGTGGTATTTTGTTTGTTCTCTGGTCATAAAGAACACCAGAAAGACTCATTCAACGAGCCCCAGGTATCTTAGAAATGCTTATGTGCCTGACTCTCCAACAATATGGATTTTGATAGGTTTATGTCTCCTGATTCAATGTATGAGTGTCTCCTTATGTATACACAAATCAGGAATGGGACACCAATACTGTATATATATATACTGTATGTATGCATATGTGTATATGCAAAGGTGTGTATAGGTATGTATAAACTAGGAGTGAAATTCCAATACTATATATGTCTGTGTAGTATGTATCCTATATGATTCCATGACACAGTGTAACATTGTTGCATTGATGTGTGTGTTCTGTCGTGTGCATTCCCAACAGCAAACACAATAGCTCTATATAGAGATATAATTACATAGGATACATAATTTACACACACGCACACATGTAGTATTGAAATTTCACTCTTACTTTATACATATCTGTGGCAGTCATGTGCTTATGTTAATTTTATTATTGAAATGTAGGGGTGAGTCTAGCCTGTTAATATGGAGATAGCCATTGAGTAGTCAATGAGGCCTCTATGTGGGCATGGCTTTCTCCTGAAACTTCTAGGAAATCTCGCGATATTTCCCTCGTGAAGATGAGAAGCTATCTCCCCATTTGTTGGGAGTTAGTCTCAGAGACGATGAATCATGGACAAGACAAAATGGCAGCCTCCAAGAAGCTGGAGGAGCCGGCGGAGAGACCACATGGCTTTGCCCTGATGGAACCAGACCTCTCAAGCTGGGGCAGCCACATGGAGACCTCTGCCAGTGATGAGTTACTTCTACTGTTGATGGACCCTGAGCCCTGGAAGCGAGGAGCCATGTGGAGATCCCTGCCAGCGCTGGGATTCTGCACCCACTCACCTGTGACTTCATGAGTCGGAAGGAGACTTTATAGACTGATTTTGGGCATATGGGTTAATATCAGACTTATAACTTTGAATTGGACTTGGCTCAATGTCCTGTTCCTCTTGGATATAAACCTTTTCTTTATATCTATATGCGTGTCTATGAAATTTGTTCTTCTAGTCTACTCGGACTAACACAATATCTATACACACCTATATATACATATATGCATATACACACATATACATATAGGCACCTATATATACATGTATGCATAATACAGTATATATACTATGTGTATATTTAGTATTGGTGTTCCATTCCTGATTTGTGTATATTCATACATGTGTGTATATGTATGTGTGTATATATATATAATAGGTAAGTACAAATACGTATCCATGCATGTTGCATGTATAATCTGAATGTATGAACATGGATATATATGAAAATCAGGGGTGGAACTCTAATCCTCGCATCACTCTATCACTCAGGAAATTTTTTTACGTAGTCTGTGATACATGCTTTCTTTTCCTCTCAACCGGGGGCCAGCCCTCGCACAGTTCTGCGGCCCTGCAACCTCACACCAGACTTGTGTGCTGCGGCACGCGGCAGCAGACAGCAGACAGCAGCGCCGACTTAAGTCTGTCTTGCAGCGGAGCCTCGGGCCGGCCTGCCAGCCTTGCCTGCCCTGGCCCATGCGGTCTTTCGTCCTCACCTCTGAGCAGAGGGCGATGGTGGACCAGGGTTAGCTCTGGCTTCTGCGGCCTCGGCTCTGATCATCCCTAAGTAGCGCGGTCTCTTCCTGTCCGGTCCCTATGATCCGCTGCTGAAAGCAGGTGGTCCCTCTGCTGTTTTTGCTAGACCTCTCTCACGAGGTGCACTGGGGTGGAGGGGGGCCCGGATGAGAAGCGGAGAGAGCCCTGGGCCGGGTAGGTTTGCAATGGGACCCTGGAACCTGGGAAGGCAGCCGACTACATGGTGGCTAGTTCTGACCGTGTACTACCTTGGGTTCCAGCATAGGCTTCAGTGAAACCGACAGAGAAGCAGGTCTTACCGGGGGTGCTGATGGAGGCGGAGGGGGCGGGGCTCCCAGAGGGGGGGGCGGGGGAGGCAGAGGAGGTGGTGGCGGCGGCGGCACCGGCATATGTCACGGTGTTGGAGTCTCTTGCTCACGAATGGTCCCAAGTGAGCGGCTTCTGGTCTGAAAAAGAAAATGGGCATAGTTCTAAACTCCATGTCTTGAGTCGGGCTTACGTCATGGATGCCATGCACTCTATGCACAAGACAATTCATATGCTGTCATCCGCTTATCCATTCACTCAGCCAGTCAGTGAGGACTGGAGAGAAGTGGTTCCACCCTAGAGATTGTTTGGTCATAAGACTGATAAGACTTTAGCTGTTCCTGTCTCAAGATAAATCCGAACCAAAGCACCTCAGGGTCCTGAGTTCACATGAGTCATGGTCAACCCACAGGACAGATTAGAATGCCCTGAGGGTGCCCAGATAAGTAACTAGCTATGGCTGTTTTGCTTTCTTCTTCTTCTTAAAAAAAAAACACATTTTGGGGGGGTTTCTTACAGCTCTTTACTTTTTTTTTTTAATTGAGGGCTCTTACAGCTCTTATAACAATCCATACATCAATTGCATCAAGCATAATTGTATATAGGTTGCCATCATTATGTTTCAGACATTTACTTTGTATTGAGCCCTTGGTACCAGCTTCTCTTTTTTGCCCTCCTCTCTTCCCCCATCCTAGTGACCCCTGGATAAATTATAAATTTATTATTATTTCTATATCTTACATAGACCTCTCTCTCCCTTCCCCCATGGCTTCTATTTTCCGTCCTTCTCAGGGTAGGGGGCCGGTGCAGTTATGCGTTGATCTTCACAATCAGTTCCCCCTTCTGCCTCTCCTCTTCTCAAACACCCCCAACCCCCCAACTCCGCCCTTCTGGTATCACTACGTTCATTGCTGTTCTTGCATTCTGTATGTCCTGAGCTCTTATCTCTTATCTGTACCTGTGTACATGTTCCAGTCTAGCCTGCAGTACTAGGCAGTACTAGGGTTAGGAGAGTGGGGGGAGGGGGGCGGTGAGGAAGCCTCAAGGAACCAGAGGCATGTTGTGTGTTTCATTGATGCTTTACTGCACCTTGGTTGACTCATCCCTTCCCTGGGACCCCTCTGTCAGGGGATGTCCCATTGTCTACAGATGACGCTTATTTTCTTTAGGCCATTTCAGTTTCCAAAGGGTTTCATAGAAGCTCTCAACTTTCAGATATTGGGTAAATCTGCTGCAATTTAAAGAAGGTTTTGAAGTTACATTAAACAACAACAACAACAACAAAGATGCCACTTGGACAACTAAGATGTGCCTTACATGAATGTGAACGGTGGGTAATGAAAAAGAAAGACAGGACAAATATTGATAGGTGCAAACTGCTGTCGGCGAAAAAGAATGAGTATACCAGAAACAGCTAGAAGAGCAAATAATCTGGCAGAAATGAAACTGGAGACTCTGTAGTAGTGAGGGTTCTGGAACCTTTCCTTGCTCGCTTTGGGCACAGCATCGTGAAAGTCAACTGCCTGCAAAGGACACCTGCTTGGTAGAGGGTCAGAAAATGCGAGGAAAATCTTCATTGAGATGGGTTGGCACAATAGCTGGAAATGGTGGACTCTTATTTGCCAACAAACAAGAAGATGGCACAGGATTGGGCAACCAACCCTTCGTTCTGTTAGGCCACGGGTCAGAGTTCACTTAACAGCAACTGACAACTGAAACTGCACAGGTGCTTGGCAAGCATTTTCAATAGTCATTTAATGAGATTAAAAAAAAAACTCTATGGTGGTAGATGGTTACATTTCCATACAACAGATTATCAAAGTTATTTTGTTTTCTACTAAATCTCAAAAAGAGCATCATCTCTATTTTGATAACCCTGGTCTTTCTGATCCCAAATCTCATGACCTGTCAAGGACGCACTATGTCACTAAGAGGGTCTGCTTCAGGCTGCTCAGAGCACATCTCTGCCTTATGGTCTCATTTGAAAGGCTGTAAAGATCTTTTTGAGAAGCTCAAATGACCCCACTCCTGTGGAGTGGATTCAGACTTAGAGTGACCTTATGGGGCAGACTGGAATTGCTCCATCCAGCGTCCAAAAGATAGTCTTTTCAGAGGTAGACTGCTACCTCGCTCTCCCACAGAGTAGTTAGTGGCTTTGAACCATGGTGCCCACCAGCACTCCCTCTCAAGCAAGAGACCCCCATAAAAGTAAGTCTAATTCTCCCCTGGGCAACTCTGGCACCTAAGAACCTACTCTCTCCATCTCTTTCATCTGTATGAGTCTGAGCAGGAGTGGATGCTCCAGGATCCTGCCATGCTGCCATCACCACAGATGAAAGGATGATTTCACATGCAGCCTTTGATGGCTGTGAAGGCTTTCTCTTGACAGGTCTAACAATTAAGTAATTACCTAAAGATGCATTTGTTAAAAATCTGACAAGGAAGAATACAGAGCGCCAGGAAGTACATGCTGTGCCCCGCCCGGGAGCTCTTTGATGCATTGTACTCTCCCACCCTATCGCAGAATTCTATTTTGCTCTAGAAGGTATTTTTAAAGTGTTTAGAATAAAAAAAGCCAGGCTTTCAAGGGCGGTTAGACTTTCTCCCAACTCACAGAACATCTCTGAAAAACATGATCAAGATAGCACATCAGATATTCGAGCACCATGATGAGCTCTGGAGAGGAGTCAGAACAAACACGTTCTGCAGGAGGCCCGCCCCTCCCCCCAACCTGGGAACTATGGGGGTAGGGTGGGAGTGGTTTTCAAAGTGGACAGACTGGGCTGAGACTCCTGGTTCTGCTTTTCCCAGTGGCAAGACTTGGATCAAATCACCCTCAATGAGCCTTGTTTCCCTCCCTTACAAAAATGAGGATAATTAATTCTTAGCTGGTTATGAGTTTTAAGCCACATACTGTCTGTTAAGAACATCTTGCAGGCCTCATCACACAAGAGACACTTGATTGACAGCTAAACTAGGTGTTGTCAAGTTGATCGGAATGTATAGCAAGAAGAGGTCAACCTATGTGGTTTTCTAGCTGTACTTTTCACAGGAGCCAATCATGGAGCCACTTGGTTGTGAACCGCCAACCTTCCAGTCAGCAGCAGTCAGATGCTTAACTGTGGTGTCAGCAGGGCTCCTGATGGATACCTCACAGCAATGCAAGTCAATTCTTCCCATTTTTTCCAAGAGAAGCCCCGATGCAGATTTTGGTGTGCAATCATATTTTGATACATGACTAATTCCAAAAGCATCTTTTAAAAAGCAGGTGGACCAACAAAATATACCTGGTCTTGCAAAATATGCAGGTCCCCGTACAGTACAAGATCTGTCAGCTGCAGCCTCTCTATAGCCAGTCACATCTTTCTCCCCAGGAAATAGCCATCCCTTTAGTGAGTCAGACGCCTCCTCACTGCACCACCAGGGCTCCTTTGAGTGACTTACAACAGAAAGGGACTGCTGTGGTAGTCATGTACTCTGCTGCCAATTTGACTAAGAGTGTAGGGGTGGAGGCTAGCCTGTCAACCTGGAGCTAGCCAATGAGATCTCTGTGTGGGCATGGCTTTCTCTGAGAATTCTGGGAAGTCTCGACATATTTCCCATCAGAAGTGAGAGATGATAGATTCAGTTCCTTGGAGAAGAACTACTGACAAGATGAGATGACAACATGCTGGTAGATCCTGATTCCTGGGGACTGGACGAGCTTGAGGAGAAGCCACATGGGTTTACCCTGATGGGATCAAACCTCTGGGGCTGGAGAAGTCACGTGGCGACTCCTACCAGAGCTGGGATGCTTGGGAGGTGATGGGGAGACCCCCTACCAACGCTGAGATGCTTCTATGGCCAATGGACCCTGAGCCCTGGAAATGAGGAGCCATGGGGAGACCCCTGCCAACATGGTGATACTTCTACTGCATCTACTGCTGCTGAACACACAAGACTCTGGACCCACTGGCCTATGACTTTGTGATCGGAAGGAGACTTTATGGACTGGTATTGGACATATGGGACAATGTGACTTGTGATCTTGGACTGGACTGGGTTGGTATGCTTTCTCAATGTTCCATTCCTCTTGTATATAAACCTTTCCCTTATATCCATATGTGTGTTTGTGAATTTTTTTCTCTAGTCTGCCTGGACTAACACAACTGCTAACTGCATGTGTGTTTATGAATTTGTTTCTCTAGTCTACCCGGACTAACACAACTGCTAACTCCAAGGTTAGCAGTTTGAACCCAGCAGTTGTCCCGAGGGAGAATATTCCAATAAAAAGTTATATTCGGCTGAGCCCCAATGGTGTAGTGGTTGTGTGCGGAACTACAGCCCACTGGGATGGAGGTTCAATTCCAGCAGTGGCTCCACAGGAGCAAAGGCTGGGCCTCCTACTCCCACCACCAGAGGGCAGTGATGCCTCCCCACAAAAAAAAAAAAAACCAAGAGTTATACTCTCAGAAACTCACTGGGGCAGTTCTACCCTGTCCTATGGGGTCACGCTGAGTCAGAATTGTCGCGATGGCAGTGACTTTGGTATGGGGGTTCTCATGGTGCTGGAGGCTGCAGGGTGAATTCAGAGAGTTTCTTTGTCTGATACAGCTGGCCACAAATAGACTATGTGCGTGTCTTAAAATATAAGCAAGAAGAATCACTGCTACCGAAGGATGAAAGCACCTTTTGCTGGTTCCAAAAATATACTTGGATAGGAATGCGTTAATATAGAAGGTTCTCTATGAACGTAGCACTGGCTCCCTGTGGTTTCAGTCTTAGGCAAGTTCTTTGCTCGCTCCTTGGCTGTCTGAATCCAGGGGCCGTCCCAAGATGACTCTGCATCTAATGAAAGCGAAAGGCAAACAAACCCCACCCATGACCATCCTTTTCTCATATTTACAGTCTTCACGGGGCCCTGTCACCTCAGTCATTCACCAAGGTTCCCTGGAAATAGCAGCAGGAAATCATGGGCAAAACCAACACAAGTCAAATGGTTTCCAAGGAACACCGGGATAAAGGCAAGTCCATGGAAGCAGCCAAGAAACCACACACCCGTGCTGTACTGCGGGCGGCACATCTGTTGGGAAGGGTCCCCTTAGGGTTCTGAAAAACAGACGTGACTTTGAGGACAAAGGTGCCCAGGCCTCGACCTTCTCCATCGCCTCTTAGAGCTGGACAAGGAGAAAGGCAGACGAATGGTGCTTTCAGATCGTGGTGTTGGTAAAGAGTAAGTATGGTGCACGCCATGGGTAGTCGGGACTGGCAGAAGAATGAATGGACCAGTCTGAGTAGAAGCATGAGGGGTCATCGACAAGTTACTGGAGAAATTCCACCATCCACCAGGTCCACGTTTCTTCTCTTTGGACTTTCTGAAACCCCTTTGTACAACCGGAAGAACCTCAGAGGAGAGGATGGAAAAACTGCGTGGACACATTGCCTGTCAATCGGTAGAAAAGGACAACAGTGCTTGCTCAGTGGAAGTGAGGGGACCCCTCAGGGAGATGGAGCCACAGACATACCCTCCACAGGGGCTCAAAGATATCCAATATCACGGCGATGTCACAGGGGGCGGGTAACATGCCCTTCCTATAGCAACGAGATCACCCAGAGTCTGTTCAAGTCTAACTGACAACAGCAACAGGGTTTCCAGAAGCTTTAGGTAAGAAGTCAGAGGCATTTGCAAAGCAAAACAAACTCTTCTGCATATGTGGTGATGGTACTACCTTTGTGAGGGGTCACTTTCTGCTCTGCCCCACCCCCCACCTCCCTCAGGGATATAAACATCCTAGAAGCAGGTAGCCTTTTGGAGAGGAAGTGCGTTGGCCTGAGTCAGAAGGAAGCCAGAGAGAGGGCTGAGGGCAATAAAAGGACTTAGAAAGGGCTGCAAATTGGTCCGAGATAATAACCAGCTTGGTTTTTATCACCAACGCCACGTTTTCCAGCTGCTGGCTCTTCCCCTATTTCCAGCATTCACATTCCAGTCACCAATAATAATCAATGTATTCTGATGACACATTTGATCAATTTCAGATCAAAGAAGCTGGCAGCATTTTTTCTGAGCAGGAAACAGCAGCAAGCTATTCTCTTAAATCAGCAATCACAAAAAACGAGGTTCAAGAAAAACTGCTAGTGGCAGTTTCATGTACTCTGGTGCCAATTTCATTAAGAGTCTAGGGGTAGAGTCTAGCCTGTCAATCTGGAGATAGCCAATGAGTCCTCTGTGTAGGTATGGCTTTCTCCTGAGAATTCTGGAGAAGTCTGGTACTTACTTCTTGGAAGCAGGAAACTCTATCTCTATTCAGTTCATTCCCTTGAAGAAGCTCCACTGAGGGGACAGGACGTGGGGTTGACTCCCTGCGAGACATCTTGGAGAAGTCACCTGGGCTTGCCCTGATGGAACCATATTTCTAGTGCTGGTGAAGCCACGTGGAGATTCCTGCCAGTGCTGAGATGCTTGGGAGGCCACGGGGAGACCCCTACCAGGGCTGAGATGTTTCTACCACCACTGGATACACAAGACTGTGCACCCACTGTCCTGTAATTGTCCTGGCATCATTGCATGTGCTTCTTGAGTCTGAAGAAGACTTTATAGATTGGTATTGGACACATGGGCTAATATCAAACATATGGACTTGAACTGGACTGGATTGGGATGCTTTCTCAGTGTTCCAGTCCTCTTATATATAAACCTCGTCTTTATATACATATGTGTGTTTATGAATTTGTTTCCCTTGTCTAGCTGTACTAACACACTGCTGTTATGAAAAAACTCACTGTATCCAGAGAGAACCTTCCCAGACAATGCCACTGGGTGCGCTAATGAGCGAGTGACTCTTTTTCCTGCTTTTTTTCCCAACAGGAAAAGATTGTTTTTCCTTTTTGGTGCAGGGATACTTCCTTGTATGTTCTTAAACTAACATATTTAACTAAAAGCATGTGTTGACTTATAGGAAATGTCTGGGTGGTATGTGGGTGTGACATAAGCTACTCAGATCATTTGTTCACATATGACTGCTAATAGTTTTCATCATATCTACATACCACCTGAACCTTTCTTGGTTTGGGGCATCACTGCCCTCTGGTGGTTGTGGGAGCTACCCAGCATGGCTCCTGAGAGCCGCCGCTGGATTTGAACCGCCAAGCCCGCAGGCCGCAGTCCCGCACTCAACCACTTACGCCACCAGGGCTCAGCCCCTCACCTGAATCTTTCTTACACAGCAACACATACTTTCAGTTAAAGACACTTGTTTTTAAAAATGAAATCTTAAAAATATGACCGTGAATGGAAAATCAAGACTACTTCCTAAAAATGTAAAATAATAAAAAATCACAATGTCTATCAAAATTAAGATGTTCATCTATGTACCTCCTAGTCTCATCTCAAACATCCCCATCCCAGAGGTGCTGTCCAGCTAATTCCTGAGTGTGTTAGTCTGGGTAGACTAGAGAAAAATCCATGGACACACACATGTGTATAAGAAAGAGATTTAGGGCTGAGCCCCGGTGGCGTATTGGTTGTGCGTGGGACTGCGGTCCACTGGGACAGAGGTTCAATTCCACTAGTGCAGCTGGGCCTCCTACTCCCACCACCAGAGAGCAGTGATGCCCCCAAAAAACAAAAAAACAAAAGAAAGAGATTTAGGTACAAGAGCAATTGAACATTGAGAAAACATCCCAGTCCAGTCCAGATCTAGTCCCTAAGTCTGATATTAGTCCATATGTCTGACAGCAATCTATAAAGTCCTCCTCAGACTCACAAAACACATGCAATGATTCCAAATGCAGAAGATCACAGGCCAGTACATAGAAAGTCTTTGAATCCAGGGGCACTGGAAACATCTCAGCACTGGCAGGGCACTCTGCCTGGCTTCTCCAGCAACCAGGGCTATATCAGGGTGACTCCCTGTGTCTTGTCAGCTGCTATGTCTCCCAGGGTGTGAGCAGAGACTCTCCCACTTCCAAAGTGGAAGCACCCCCAACCCCAGGCCATAACATGTGTGCCCGAGTCCGCCAGTCAGGCGGTCGCCAGGAATGGAAGAGGAAGTACCACATTTCCCAGAATTCTCAGGAGAAGACCATGCCCACAGAGAAGCCTCATTGGCTATGATCTAATTGACAGACTAGACTCCACCCTTAAACTCTTGATTCTCAAATTGACTCTTACACAATTACCACAGTGAGTATGTGTGTGTAGAATGGAAAAGCTCCATCGGGATTTCAAGGTCATGACCTTTCAGGAGCAGACCACCAGGTCTTCTTCTGAGTTGCCTCTGGAATATTTTTGAACTAACATTTCCCTTAGCCATTGAGCACGTAACCACCGGTATCCTCACTCAGACACTTCTCAGACCTTGCTGGCGATGGGCCTGGGGAACAGAGCCAAGCTGCTCAAGCTTCAGTGGAGGATGAACCACCCAGGGACCATGTTAAAATGTGGGTTCTGAGGCAATGCAAACCAGTGAGCCCTCAGGTTCTACATTTTGAGGTCTCACCCAGGTGATACACAGATCACGCAGCCTGGAGACCACAGTTTGGGTGTCTTTCACACACAGAGCCTAGAGTAGATGCAACTTGTCACCGTGCTTGATTTTTTGCGTAAAGATTGGAAAGTTTCAGTCACTCATTGGCTTCTTGGAAATAAGGCCTGATGATCAGACACACGATCAGACCCTGGAAACCCCATGGTTCTACTCTGACATACGGGGCTACCCTGAGTCAGAATGGATCAGTCAGCAGTGGGTTTGGGTTTTAGAGCAGGAGACTTGCAGTCTTCACCCAGATGTGTAGAATCCACATCATTGAGATAGTTTATCCCATTCTGTTCCAGAACATCAAGGAGGATAAAACTGTCCCCTTCTGAAATGACTACATTAAATGTTGACTCATTTGATTTCAACAGATTGGATTCATGATAATGACGTGGTTTACTTATGATTGTCAGGGGCACACAAAAATTAAAGAGACAGACCAGGTATCTTTCCTAGAGAGGCATTGCAAAGGACCTCTGACACTTGAGACACATCAGCATAGACGGAAGGCCCCGGGGTGGATCAGCTTTTCCTAAGTGGGACAGGATCCTTCGCTATCAACCGAAACTCATACGCGTTTAATACAGTCTTGTCTATGTGAATTCCAAAATGAAGACATTCCTCCCCCACCATCTCGTAGGAAAACTTGGTAAGTCACACCTACACTGAGCTCATCAATTGCTTTCCTTTTATAAGACTCTTATTGAAATGCAAATTTGTTCTCAGATCATTCATCGAATTCATTATCTGAACAATATTTGAGAAGAAGAACAAGGAGCTATTGGTAATATTCACCATTGGAGCAGACACTTCAATTGTGGCTACATGCCATAAAAATCTTGTGTGTGTGTGTGAGTGTGTGTGTGTGTGTGTGTGTGGCTTCCAAGGATAAAAAGAGATAATATTGCTTTACTGTCTTTTTTTACCCCTGCCCTTAAATTATCTAAAAGAAGCATTGCATTTATTAAAAATTCATGATAGTTATCATATATATAAATATATAAAACTAACCTCATTTTACATATCAGGCTTTTGAAAATGGTCTCTCTATTTTTGGAAAAGCAAGGTATGCCTGAAGTATATAAAAGGGGCTTATCAGTCAATAAAAATCTCCAGATGATAATACGAAATCATGAGCCACTGTACAGAGTGGATTGTTGTGTGCCATGGAGTGGACCTCAATTCACAGCCACCCGGTGGACAGAGGACAATTGCTCAGTGCTGGTCTCATTGGTGACCATGGGCTGTCATGCACCTAGAGAGTTACAGTCTCCGAAACGCACAGAGGCAGCTAGTTCCACCCTGTCCTTCAGGGTGGCTATGAGGTGCCACTGACCCTGGGGCAGTGAGTTTGCATTTGGGTTTAGTTTTGCAGGAGCAAGTAACCAAGTCTTTATTCCTCAGAGCCACTCAGGTTTGAGGCACTGATAATTTTGCTAAGCATCTGAACACTTAATCATTATCCCACCAGGACTCCTTCCAAAAAATTTCCACATTTTAAATAAATTTCCTGCAATGAGGGAGTGCATGCGTGCATATGTGTGTGTGTATACTTGCTTAGCTTGTGAGTATTCCTGAACATGCTTTTTAGAAAAATCATCAAGGAAATCATGTGGAGACTGGACTTGGCTTAGGGTACAATTCAACACAAGACAGAAAAAATGGAAAAGGCAGCACCCCCTGCTTTCAGTTTGACTACTGAGATCTTAGTTCACCTGCCCGACAATCCTTCTGCTACAGTTACAGGCCAGATATGGACAAAGCAGATTCTAGAGGCTCCAGTTCCCCAGCCCAGTGAAGGCAGGTAAGAATCTCTATAAGCCAGCTCCAGGGAGTGAACTCTCCTTCCTCTCACTGGGCAGATTCCTTCTGACGGTAGCAAGCACCATTCCCTGACAGCCAGGTGTGATAAACTGACTGGCAGGTCTCACTCCTTAGGGGTGTGGTACCTCTCCCCTATCAACACCAACTCCTCTCAGATCTGGTGTTACCGAGGAAAATCACCATCCACTCCTTTCTGTATGTTACCTACACCACACTTTGCACATTTTCTTACAAATTGCTTTTTTAGACGTCCATGTCTTTGTGCATGTGATATAGCTGATATCTTCTCCCTCTGAGCATTGCCTACTAATCCTTTGAAAGCCCACGCGGGTGCCAGCTTCTCTGCACAGATTTTTTATCTGTCTTGGGCAACACCCTCTCACATTTCTGGGAAGACAGTAGGCACTCTGGCTAGCTTTTCACATGCTTGTGTGTGTTAATTCAGGTTGACTAGAGAAACAAACCCAGAGACACTTATATGTGTGGAAGAGAGAATTTTGTATCTAAGTGTAATTGTAGATTAAGAAAACATCCCAGCCCAGTCCAGATTAAGTCCATAAGTCCGATATCATCCCAAATATCCAATGCCAGTCTATAGCTTCCTCTTCAGGCTCACCCATCCATGAAATAATGCCGAACAAAGGAAGATCACAGGCCAGTGCATTGAAATTCTCGTGGATTCAGTGACAGTAGAAGCATCGCAGTGCTGGCGTGGGTCTTCAAGTGGTTGCTCCAGCTCCAGGGCTTTGACTCCATTAGCTTAGCTCCATGGGGCTTGTTAACAGGAATGTCTCGCAGGGAGAGTGTGTGTCCCACCTCCGGAGAGGAAGACAGGTGTTCCCAGAGTCCTCAGGAGAAGGCCATGCCCACACAGAGGCCTTGTTGGCTATAATCTGATTGACAGACTAGACGCCGCCCCTTTTACTCAAGTTGACAGATCATGTAACTAGACCATATGAACTAGATCATGTAACTAGACTCCTCAAAGATTTAAACAGGGCAACTAAGTCTTCAATATTTGACTATTTCAAGGCTGTTTGGGTGTTGGAGGAGAAAGAGCAAGGGATGGGATAACTAGAAAAAAGTCTCCATCTGTCTCAGGTGTTGGGATAACGACACAAGCAAAAGATAGAGACATACCTTGGCAGCAGCACAAAAGTTCAATGTGCCTCTGTAAATGAGTTAGCAATCGCCTTGTTGCGCTAGGTGTTGATGGGTCAGCGCTGATTGATACTGACCTTTTGTACACCAGAATGAACACTGTCTAGGCCCTAGCCGCTCTCACACGCCTGCTGTCTTGGAGGCCCTTGGGGCAGCCAGTGTGCCAACGCCTCGCAATGAGGGATTTTTGCTGGTCCTCTGCTTTCCCATATACTCCGTCCTTCTCTAGCAAGGGCTCCATTCTCAATGAGGTGTCAGAAATTTCACTCATCTCACTTTTAAAGATTCTAGCTGTATTTCCTCAGACCGACTTGCTTCTTCCCTTGACAGTCCACGATGTCGTCAATATTCTTCAGCAACACCCCATTTCCAGCGCATCAAGTCATCGTCCGTCTTGCTTTCTCATTGTCCAGTCTTCACATCCCGCCGACTGACAAGACCCGCGGCTCGGATGAGATACAGCTCAGTTACCCCCATCAGAGCTTGCTGTGGAGAACGTTCAATACATCCTCAGCCTCAGGACCGCTTGGACCAAATAATGGCTTGATTTCATCATTGTTTTCTTCATTCCTAATGGTGCACATTGATTATTGTTCCCACTAGAATGCCATCTCCGACAACTCCAATTGCTTCATCATTTACCAGGATGGTTATTAAAGAAACATGTTGCAAATGAAAATAATGAAACAGAAGGGAGGGATAAATTCTGTCTAATGATAGACTCAGCAACCAGTGGGAAAATGAAATATGTTCTGGAGGGGAGCTTCTTGAGGATACCAGTCGCCACTAGAAAAGCCAGTGCTGGAAGTCTGGGAAATGGTATAGTCAAAGAGGAAGACTTACCAAGGAAATCTTTATAACACCAGTCAAACTATGTGGGGAATGACTAAATAAATTACAGTCGAATCCCCAAAGAAAACATTACTGCCTCTATGGAGGGATTACCTAACAGTGAGGTAGCCTGATCATGGCGGATGAGAAAGTCTCACTTCCTACTGTATATCACTGTGTTTGCCCAGGTAGACTAGAGAAACAAATTCATACACATGCATAATAGACATAAGGGAAAGGTTTATATACAAAAGGAATGGAACATTGAGAAAGCATCCCAACCCAGTCCTGTCCAAGGTCATAAGTCTGATATTAGCCCATAAGTCTGATACTAGCCTATAAAGTCTTCTTCCGACTCACGAAGCACATGCAATAACACCAGGACAATCACAGACCAGTGGGTGCAGAGTCTTGTGCATCCAGCTGTGGTAGAAACATCTCAGTGCTGGCAGGGGTCTTCCCGTGGCCTCTCAAACATCTCAGCCCTGGCAGGAGTCTCCATGTGGCTTCTCCAGCCCGAGGTCTGGTTCCATCAGGGTAAGCTCATGTGGCTTCTCCTCCAGATCCTCCAGGGTCTATCAGCATGCTGCCATCTTGTCTTGTGAGTCAAGTGTCCCAAGCGACTGAGTTTTGTGTCTTGTCAGTTACAAGATCTGCCAGGGACTCAGCAGTAAGTCTTTCACCTCCACAGGGGAAACACTGCGAAATTTCCCAGAATTTTCCAGGAGAAAGCCATGCCCACAAAGAGGCCTCCTTGGCTATCTCCAGATTGACAGGCTAGACTCTACCCCTATATTCCCAGTGCTGAAACTGACATAGATCGGTGACTGCCACAATCACTTTGGGGTTATTATTTGGGTGGCTGATCTCAAAGTCAGTAGTGCAAACCCCCCAGCCAATCCACGGAGAAAGACGAGGCTATTTAACTCCCCTCAAGAGTTACAGCCTCTGAAACTTTCAAGGTCTCATTTAGTCAGAATATACTCAATGGCAGTGAGTCTTTCAGTCACACACTTTACTAACTATTCAAAAAAAAATCAATGAGAAAACCTGGGATATGTTCTACATTGCCAACTTCTTTACTGGGACTATTTGGAAGGAGTCATCTTTTTAAAATGCCTTGTGTTATCTTAAGTAGGAGACTTCCCTGCCTTTGAGAGCAAATACAACTGCCCAAAGGAAAATGAAAATTGTCCAGATGATTCAGTCTAGGTAAGCAGCTACTAGCAGGGCTTCCCACACTATTTGGCTACCATTCCACTACCTTTCAGAAAATAAGTAGCTAAATACTCAGCAGCCCCTGCGAGTTACAAATGTGTGTTCTTGAATTTAGCCTATAATCCAGGAGAAAGAGCAGGTTCCTGCTTCTTGGCCTCCAGGATTGTTCCAGCGCTCCCAGAAGGAGGCATGGCTCATGCTGAGAGACACTGTGCTAGAGTGTGACCACGCGACCTCCCAGAAGAACTCGGTGGCCCCTGGCTACCGTCCCTGGGCGTTCTGATCAAAGAGGCTACCGAAGAATCCTCCACAGGTGGAGGGACTGTGGGAACGAACCTCCATCTTCCTGAAATCCGATGGTCTGTAGCCATGGACAGTGGATGGGCCCCTGAAATGAGTTATAAAGATTATAACTCTTTACACTGCTCTGAGGTCGAGAAATCCCTGAAGCCCCCTTTAAACCGAGCCATCACTTAGCTTAGTTCATAAAGCTTGTCCTCTTTAAGCAGTGCGCTCTTTGAAAACACCAGGGAAGTTCTCGGTTATGAGCATCCAACTTGAGAGCCTGTACTTACCTTTTATTGCTAAGTAAGTTTGGCGGCCCCCCCCCCATGGCCCCCCCATGGGCCTGAACCAACCCCTCTCAAACTCACTACCATTGAGTCAATTCTGATGCACAGTGACCCCACAGGACAAAGTAGAATGGCCCCCATGGAAGCCAAGGCTGTAACTCTTTGCAGGCATGGAAAATCCCATCTTCGGCCCATGGAGTGGAGAGTGGTTCCAACTGCTGGCCTTGCAGATCAACACCCAATTGGTAACCATGAGGCCACCAGGGTTCCCCGGATCAACCTTTATGAGCAACAAAATCAGCACCGTCATCTTCACTTGCTGCATGTAAAACTTCTACATCACTGCGAAGACCCCAGATTTTCTTTCATTCAAGCAAGGGGAAAGCAGAATGGCGTGCACCTCTTCTGCCTTGCCCACGCTTTAGGAACAGATCTCCTTCATAATTCAAGAAGGGCCGGTAGCTACATGGGATCGTGCTAACACCCATAGACTAAGAACAATTAGAGAGCTTAGAGTACAGTGAATCTATGTCAATGGGAGAGAAATAATTCAAAAGAGGATAATGGCTGTACAATTTGAAGAATGGAATTAGTGTCAATGGAATATACATGAAGTCATTCAAGTGAGGTGGGCTCTGTATCTTTTTAGCAGCCAAAAAGAATAAAAAAAAATTCATTTTCATGAAGAAAAAAAGAACAGTGTTGATAGCTGACAATGGTCTTTCCTATGCTAGCCCTGTGCAGACTTCCAGGCAAAACTTTAGAGTCAGTCATGGTTGACAAAGAGAAGCCAGGTTTTTAAAATGTGGGTGTACCAGAGCAATAACTGAGACAGAAAAATCTACAGGTCCACACCTTGCTAGAAAGTTAGCCTCCCTCCGTAGAACACAAGGGTGGTATGCACATTGCATAACAACGAAATCTCTTGATCCACAGAGTCAGAAACAACAGTGACCAGCTCAGAGAGAGTAATTGGCTGCATAACTTTGTAGGTGTGCTGCTCTCCACAGCATGGCAGCACGCCATCAAACTGCTTCGTGCAGGAGCTCCCTGCAAGGCCTCTGGTGAGTGTCCCATTCTAGAAAGCTACAGATACATTCTTAAACCCTCAGGACACACACAATGGGGTAGAAACCAGAAAAACCATAAGATTAAAAACCGTGCAAAAAGCTGTCAAAATGTGAGGAACGTGAATTTCAGATTCAAGCACGATCTCATTTGCTTGTCTTTCTTACTTGTTTCTGAAGCTCCTCCCCCCTCCCCCCACCCCCCAATTGTTGGAGACAGTAGAATTGAAGGGAAAAATATTTCATGTGGAAATTCTAAAGAGTGCGAGAACAAATAACCACTCTAGGGGGACCTCCAAACTCAATTCATTGTCATCAAGTCAATTCCGACTCACTGAGACCTTATCGGGCCGAGTAGGATTACCGCTGTGGGTTTCTGAGATTATCAGTCTTTACACGAGTTGAAAGCCTCATTTTTCTCCTCAGGAGCCACTGGTGGTTTCAAACGACTGACCCTGCAATTGGTAGCCCAACATGTAACCACTCTGACACCAGAGATTCAAGGAATACTAGAGACTTGAAAACCTGTGTCACTAAAAGGAAGTAAGTGGCAGATGCTGGCCCGTTGACTTGATTCTACCAAATGCGAAGAAAAGCACCTCCCACTGATTCTAATAGGGCAGTAATAATTTATGTCCCATATCCAGGAAAGGGGTCAGTGTAACTTTTCACTATCACTGTATTCTCTGTGGTTCCTGGTTGGGAAAGCGTTGGGTACAGATTCAGTAACAGAAACAACACTTCACGCGTACTAAATGTATTCCCTTGGCTGGCAGTTCTGATCGCTAAAAAACTAGTTTTTATCCTCCAGTAAGGACTCGGCCTTAGTGACATTATTATACTCCAGTGGGAAATGAAGGTTCAAACATCACTAGTCCGAGGTCAAATAGTGGGAGAGTGACAACACTGGACCAAAAGCAAGAGATTGTGATTCTGAGTGTGCCTGCTTTCTCACTCAATCAGAAGCTTTTTTTCCTGCTGTCATTTGAATATTGATAATACCATTCTTGGGTGATACAAAGAAACCCATGGTGACAGGGCTACAATGTCCTATAGGGTTGAGAGGCATGGGCATGGGCTTGATAGCAGTGAGTTTGGTTTTGAGTTTGGAAACAAGATGACTAGCACTGTTACTCTTTTGTGCTATTAGCTGGTGCTGGTGATGTCATGAGCCTCATCCGGCCTGCAGGCTGGACAGCCCCCGCCCCCCTGCCCTCCCCCCAAAACCAAACCAGACTTTTCATAGGCTCCTCAGTCTGTGCTGTTGATGCATATGGCAAACATTCACTGACCCTCTTCCATACTGACTCTCCTTGGATGCTGAGCAAAACTATACACATAAATTGTAGATATTGAATAAACGTGTGATGAATAAATAAACCTATAGGTATATATTATCACTCACAAACATAATCATGCACTAACCATGTATCATAATGGAGGACTGTGTAACTACTGTGTGATATTATGGACTACTGTGTGACAGGTGCTGTCCCATAAACATTAGGCGTGACAGGTGCTGTCTGATCAACGTTAGGCGATTAATCACAATGTCTGTGACTCAAAGCTCCAACCGTTTCATGGGAGAATGATGAGGTTGTCTACTTCTGTGAAGGCTTATTGACAGACTCGGACACAGTGAAGAGCAAGTCTGTCAGGTGCTCCAGGGATGCTGGGAGTGGGTCTCCATGGTCTTGGCTTCTTGATTTGTGTGCTGAGTGTAAGACCTTGATGGAGCAGTGGTTAAGCATTTGACTCCTAATCCAAAGGTCAGTGGTTCGAGCCCCCTTGCTGCTCCAGGGGAGAAAGAAATGCAAAGGTTTATGGTTCTTCAGAGAGATAAACATATAGGGTCATCATGTGACTTAACAAGTCAGTTCTAATGTGTGTGCCAAAGAGCAATGCAAACATGTCCACACATACTACACAAATGTCCATAGCAGCTGTAATCGGGATACCCAATAGGTGGAAACAACCCCAATTCCATCACCTGATGTACGGATTAAGTAAAAGGTGGTGCATTCATTCAGTGAAATATGATCCTGCCATAAAAAGGCAGGAAGGGCTGACTGATGAGTGCCATGTATTTACCAACCTTGAAAATAGTATGTTAAGTCAAAGAAACCCTTCACAAAAGACCATCTATGGTATGAGTCCCTTTATAACTGAAGCCAAGGGTAATGGGGAGAAATGCTAATGGGTACAAAGTTTCTTTGGAGGCTTATGAAAATTTTCTGGAATTAGATACTGGTGATGGCAGCACCACTATCACTATTTTTAAAACAGTGGATTGTATACTATAGAAGGGTAAGTTTTTAAAAATCATTTTATTGGGGGCTCATATACCTCTTATCACAATCCATACAAAAAACTCATTGTATGTCAAGCACATTTGTATATGTGTTACCCTCATCATTCTCAAAACATTTGCTTTCTGCTTAAGCCCTTGGTATCAGCTCCTCATTTTTCTCCTCCCTCACCACTCCTCCCCCCGCGTGAACTCTTGATACTTTAGAAATTATTATTATTTTGTCTTGTCTTGTACTGTCCGATGTCTCCAAGGGTAAGTTTTATGGTATGTGAGTTAAATCACAATAAAGTGGTTTCTAAGAAAATGACAACTGTTTGGCATTAGCAATATCAGGCAAAGCAGACTCCAGGGACACACACACATATATTAATAGAAATAAAAACACTTTGGAAACGTGGAAGGAAAGGAAATTAACTGTCTCCATGAGCCATGAACAAGTAAAGACCCTCAGAACGGCAGCCAGGAGCCAGACTTTCAAAGATGAGGGGGTGAGGTGTGTGAGCACAGCCCATTGTGGCAAGCTGCCAGGGAGTTAGGGCTTTGTCTTGTAGGCTGTTGGAGAGAGGAAGGATCGTGGGTGTCTGTGCTGTAAAATTGCCTCCTGGGGTCCGGGCAGGCAGAATGGATTTTAGGGAGAAGAAACAGCAAACAGGCAAACCCCTCTGGAGAGGTACACGAGTGAGGATGGCTCTTCATTGGGGTTAGAATGACAGCAGTGGGAGAGAAGGGAAGCCTAATTCAGAAGGGAGGTTCTAGGCAGGCAGATAGACTGGACATTGGCAAGGGGGACAGGAAGCGTCAACGAACCCAAGACAAGACAACCTAGTGTTAAGTGAAGAAAGCAGAGGACACGAGGTGGCGTGGGAAGGGTGTACTCTGTCTGAAAGGCACTGAATTGTAGAAGGCTTCGGAAATAGATATTTAGATCTGACACTGGGCAAACGGGGCTGCTGATGCTGATTCATGAACATTTCCACAAGGCAGCCATGAGTGGGCCTCACTTTTGAGTGCAGATCCTATGAAGACTAAAGAAATACATTTTAACCTTTTCAAGATGGCATTATTTTCTGCTTCATATTGTTGCTGTTGTTGAAACCATAGGTTTTCAGCAATGGTAGGCATCGGCAATACAGTTTAAAAATTCTTAGGCAATTTAAAATTTCATATAATTAGGGGGACATATGTATCCCAAAGGGGGTCTGTGGTGCTGGGATTAGTGAGATAAGCCAATTTCTTCAGATTCACATGTGCAGACAGGCCATGGCCAGAGAGCAGCATGCACTAAAAGTGGGATAAGAATTTCCCCCTAAAGCCCCGAGGTGGAGAAGGTAGGTAGCACACTAGGGTCCACAGGCTAAACACATGGGTTAGATCACTGATTCGCCTTCTATAACTTCACAGTAGGTAAGAGACGTGGCTAATCAGGCGGCAAGTTGGGGGAACTGGTAGTGTCAGTGGTATTCTCAACACTGTTCCCCCTTCTCCCTCTTGGAACCATGAGTCTCAGTGGCTTAGGTCTTGGGCTGCTAGTCTCATGCTCTGTACTTTTTCTCCATGGAAGAAAGGGAGGCTGTTTGCCACTGCAAAGATCTGGAGCCTCGGGAATTCTAGGGAGCGTTTCTCCTTTACTCTATGGGGTGACTGTTTTGAAATCAATTGAACGGCAGGGAGTTTGACTTGGTGCATATACTCTCTCTATGTGGTGTATATTGGCTTGGGAGAGATAAACTCCATATATGTATGTCTGTACACACCTGCGTGTATGTACTCTATGGTATATATTGGCTCGGTGTATATGTACATATATACTTGGTATGTGTATGTGTAGATGCACATAAATGTGTGTACACATATATGTGTATAGGAGCCCGGGTGGTATAGTGGTGGCACATCAGACTGTTAACCTCGAGGTCAGTAGTTTGAAACCATCAGCTGGGCTGAGCCCCGGTGGCGTAGTGGTTGAATGTGGGATTGCGGCCCAGTGACTTGGCGGTTCAAATCCAGCAGCAGCTCTCCAGGACCAAGGCTGGGCCTCCCACCAGAGGGCAGTGATGCTCCGCCCCCCCAAAAAAGAAAGAAACCATCATCTGCTCCTAGGAAAAAAGATGAGGCTTTTGGTAAAGTCATTGTTTCAGTTTTATCCTGCCCTATAGGGTCTCCATGGGTGAGAATTGGCTCGATGGCAGTGGTTTTGATCTTGTCGTGTGTGTATATACATATATGTATATGTGCATGTATATGTGTGCATATGTAGAGTGATTAAAAGTATGAATATTATCTCAATTGTTAAAACATGCTTATTTATTTTCATTAACCAAGATGTCTGGAAAGCAGCATAGAGCACTGGCTTTTCTCTCTCTCTCTCTCCCTCTCTCTCTCTCTCTCTTAAAATAAAATCACAATATAATTTTCAGCCAAAGGAAGATTCTATGATGGTCAGCGTTATGAAAATTCATGAACACATCATCATTCATTAATGAGCACATGTGCACAATGATACACTTTGGGCTTTGGGTGGGGGGTCGGGGTAGGGGGGTGAGGTAAACAGATCTGGCTCATTTAAATGGTTTCAGCCAGAACCAATGCTCTTAAAGCTGAAGCAATTCCCTGGCTCTCACAAGAAATAGAATCTTTGGAAAGAAAGGAGAGAGAGAAGCACCAGAGAGCCAGTCATACAGACTGGCAGAGTAATGTCTCTCTCTCTCTCTCCCTCCCTGGGGAGACACTTAATAAAACTTCACCATGAAACACCACCCCCAGCCCCCAAAAAAGAGAAGAAGACTCTTTAGAAGGAAAGACACCTTTCCAGTGGAGCTGGCACTTGGCACTGACAGCGGCCACATCACCTCTCTGCCCTGCAGTGCTTCGGTCCTTCTGAGGAAGCTGTCACTGCACTGCACGCACCCAGGAGTCCTCTCCCTGGAGCTGCAGGGACTAAAGTTCTAGGAAACGCTGTTCCTCATCTCCAGCCTAGCACTGCCATCGCTGCAGGAAGTGTAGGGATGGTGTGGAAGTACATCTCTATGGCAACACTGTCGGTGTTGAGGACTTGCTAAGACACCAGTTATCCCAAGTTTCAGGACCAGGAAAAGTGGTGGAAAGGATCTGTTTTTATCTCACGGTCACGGTGGATCGTGCCACTTTGAGCGTGTTCCTCTTTGGTTTGGCTGCTAGGGAGCTCTGACAAATTTTGAATTCCACCTTTGGAAACCACACACCTTACCTTACAACAGCGGTTCTCAATGTGTGGGCTACGACCCCTTTGGGGGTCAAATGACCCTGGCACAGGAGAGCATCAAAACCACATATGTCCGATGGTCTTAGGAACTAAGACACCACTCCTCTATCCATCTCCAGGCGGATCTACCCACATGCACATACGCCCACACATGAGTACCCAGTATGAAGACTGTTACCCATGCTACACCATGCTTTAAGACAAAATTTCATTTATTTGTCATCATAAATAAATATTTCATAATATATAATTACATATTGTTTTGTGACTCATCACTATGCTTCCATTCTGTTCAATTTATAACAATGAAAATACATCCTGCATATCAGCTACTTACATGACAATTCATAACAATCGCAAAATGACACTTTTGAAGTAGCAAGAAAAATAATTGTATGGTTGGGCGGGGGAGGTCACCACACAGGAGGAACTGTCTGAAAGGGTCGTGGCATGAGGAAGTCCGAGAACCGCTGCCTTACAGTGAGCTCCTCTTCAGAGAATCAGCACTCGATGACGTGTCCCTTAACTTCCTCTGCTTTTCTCCAACTCTTGAATCTGTGTTCTCGCTGTCCTCCTCTCTCCACCTCTTGCCTTTGTGGCGTTAGCTACATAAATTCCTCTAGCACTTGATGCAACAGGGACCGACACAAACACATTGAAGGCAGACATTTTCTTAAAGCCTTGGAAAAGCAAAAGCTAAAAGAACAATAGCTAATTTATTAAGGAGCCCTGGTGGCCTAGTGGTGAGGTGTTGTGCTCCTAACCACAAGTTTGAAAGTGCCAGTCACTCTACAGGAGGAAAATAAAGCCCTCTACTTCCCTAAAACATTACAGCTTTGGAACCCCACGTGAGCAGTTCTGTCCTGTCTTGTAGGGTCATTATTCGTTGGAATCGATTCGATGGTGGTGAGTATGAGTTCTTAGTTTAACTTAGAGACTATTGTTAACCATCAGACATGGCCTAGCGAAGCATTGGGCACCTTATTTTCTCCAAATCTAAGAAAAAGACTCTTCTCATTCCCATTTTACAGGTGAAGGTTACATCATCTGACCAAGATCAGATAGTAACTAGTTGAAGAAGTGGAGATTCAAACTCAGGTTTCATGAATGACACAAACTATGAATAAGAAGAAATCCGGACTGAGCCCCGGTGGCGTAGTGGTTGTGCGAGGGACTGCAGCCCACTGGGATGGAGGTTCAATTGCAGCAGTGGCTCCACAGGAGCAAAGGCTGGGCCTCCTACTTCCACCACCAGAGAGCAGTGATGCCAAAAAAAAAAAAAAAAAAAAAGAAGAAGAAGAAATCATAAAAGGGGTAGAGAGGCCATCTGATTCTATAAGCTGAACTGAGCAACCTGTAGGCCTTACACATCTCGTTTACACAGTCGTGTCTGTGGTGCCATACAGGCAGAAGGGAACAACAGATAATCCCAGAATAACACTGGACAGCATGCATTTGGGTGTCTCGATTCTTAGACTTGTTCCTGGGTATGTTTAACCTGCTGACTCCAAAAATGGCACCAGTTTCCTCCCCATCAGCTCAAGTTTCAGAGATACAGAATGTATGCCATACCCTACTCCTCACTCTGCTCGCCCATCAAAAGTCAGGATATTTCAACATGGCGATAGCTAGCCTGAGGCAGAAGAAGTGCACACTGACTTTATTTAAAGTAGTTTGTGTTGTACTAAATATCTAGGTCAAGCTATACTTCACATGGTGTTCTCTGATCTGACGATATATCTGAACCGTGCAAGTGACATGAGTTTGGAATTTTCCTCACATATCACTTCACTTTTATTAGGAACTGAATAGCAGACAGTTCTATTTTGTTATTGTAAAAAGAGGCCAGTAATAAGAATTACTGTACAATAAAGAGTCATGATGCCGTAATGGGTTGTGTCCTGGTCAACTAAGCCCAAAGTCAGCTATTCAAGTCCAGCAGCCGCTCTCTAAGGCAAAAATGAGGCTTTCTGTTCCCATAAAGATCACTAACCTCGGAGACCCACAGGAGAAGTTCCACTCTGCCCTAGAGCGTTGCCATGCTTCAGAATATACTGACTGGTAGTGCATCAGGCACAGTCGATAGAGATTCACATGTTCTGAACCCTACAATGGTTTGATCAGAGTTCTAACTCCTTTATTAAAATTAAAATGGTCTAGTCTTATTACAAGTGGGCCCAACTTCTCTAAATGTGCACAGAAACTCCTAAGAAAAGTTAGAATTGTTCTTACAAAAAAGCTCAAAGGAAACCTCACCTTTGATAGATTTAACATGAATTACCCATCGACTGCCACATATTAAAATGTGTTCTGAAATGTTCACTGCAAATTTGAAGAATAATTTATGTGGATCTTCAAATATTTGTGAACATTGCTGTGAAATCTTACATTTTTCCACACTCTAAATTGCTTTGACACTCTGCATGGATGTGCCTTTTTGATTTTCTTTTTATTTTCTACTCTTCTCAAGCTGTGTTCTGGCTTTGCAGTATCTGACTTGTAGTCTCTGTATATGCAGTCTCTCATATATGGTACAAATTCCATACTGTGGCGTTCATGTGCTTATGTTACTTTCATGATTGAGATGTAGGGGTGGAGTCTAGCCTGTTAATCTGGAGATAGCCATTGAGTAGCCAATGAGGCTTCTACATGGGCATGGCTTTCTCCTGAGATTTCTGGGAAATCTTGTGCTACTTCCCTCATGGAGATGAGAAGCTATCTCCCCTGTTGTTGGAAGTCAGTCTCAGAGACGATGAACTATGGACAAGACAAGATGGCAGCATCCGAGAAGCTGAAGGAGCTGGAGGAGAGGTCACATGGCCTTGCCCTGATGGAACCAGACCTCTGAAACTGGAGAAGCCATGTGGAGACCCCTGCCAGTGCTGAGTTGCTTCTGCCACTGGATGCTGTTGATGGACCCCGAGTCCTGGAAGTGAGGAACCATGGGGAGACCCCTGTCGGTGCCAGAATTCTGCACCCACAGACCTGTGACTTTGTGAGTCGGAAGGAGATGTTATAGACTGATTTCAGGGATATGGATTAATATCGGACTTATGACTTTGAACTGGATTGAGCTGGGATGCTTTCTCAATGTCCCATTCCTCTTATATAAACTTTACCCATATGCATGTTGAAGGATTTGTTCCTCTAGTCTATCCGGACTAACATACATACCAAAAATAAAAATGTGCTGCCATCAGATTCTAACTCCTGGGGGGTCCTATAGAACAGAGAAGGACTGCTCCTCTAGGTTTCCAAACGTTTAAATCTTTTAAAGACTTCAGAGAGACCGGTGAATATAAACCGCAGACCTTATGACTGGCAGCTCAGTGCGTACTTAACTAGCCAGCAAGGGGTTCAAATACAACTCCCCTTGGGGTCCCTTTAATAACTAATTAATTTTCAAATATGTATTACCTCTTTTTTTTGGTTTTATTGTGTCACTTGTGGGCTTAACCTCTCCTTGTATTTAAAAGTAGGATGACAAATTAGCCTAACTTAATAGCTGACAATATCATGGAACTAGAGCTGATTCTGTCTATCCAATGCAATTTTCTGAATCAGCTCCCGAAAAAACCCAAGGAACAGGTCTGAGAACCAACACACCAAGAAAAATTGCACAGTTGCTGCTGGGGCTGTGTAAGGAATGTTTGATTTTGGCACACAAAGTTACACATTTATTCATTCACCCGCCTCGAGGGTGTTTGGCATGGTCAGGTGCTGGGAAAAGACAGAAAGCAAACACTGTCTGTCCTTGAGGAGCTCAAGGGCAATAGGGAGGGACAGGTATGTCAAGGATGCGCTGGGATAAGTAAGGAGTGGAGAGATAAGAGAACCCAAACTCATTCTCAAAGCAGAACCAACGAGGAGTGCAGCACATGGCCTCTGGAGTCAAGTCCCATCTTGTGTCCCATTTGATAATGGGGATAGGAAGTCCTTAGAGCTGAAGGGATCCTAGTGGGTGACATGTTGGGCTGCTAACTCTTTAGAGGTTAGAGACTACCAGGTGCTCCATGGGAGAAAAAGACAAGAAACAACTGCAGCCCCAGAAACTCCCAGGGGAAGGTCTGCTCTTTCCGACAGGTCACTATCAGTCAGAACTGACTCCATGACACTGAATTCAGTTTGGATTGGACTGCTGTGATGACTTCATACATGTAACAGTCTTAGCTCAGTCCCTGTCATGCAGTACATGCTCCATGCTGTATTCCTGTGCCATTGGGTCAATTCCCACTCAGGGTGACAGAATAGGACAGAGTAGAGATGCTCTAGATGTATTGTTGGGTTGTGCAATTCGTTTTTGATCTTGAGTGGCCTACACTGCAATCTTTAGGATTGGGGATGACAGATCACCAGGTCTTTGCTGCCAACCTTTCAGTTAGCAGCTGAGCATTTAAGCTAGTGGTTCTCAACCTATGATTCTCGACCTCTTTGAATGGCCCTTTCACAGGGGTCACCTACATATCAGAAACGTATACAATGACTCATAACTAGCACAATTACATTATGAAACAGCAACAAAAATAATTTTATGATTGGGGGTCACCACCACACTAGGAACTATATTAAAGAGTCGCAGCATTAGGACGATTGAGAACCAGTAGTTTAAGCAGAGTGCTTGAATTCCTCCATTTAGGTTAGGGATCAGAGTTGTGTGTGTGTGTGTGGTCAACATGTATGTATGTAACAAAACTTTTTGCCAATTCCACATTCTCCACAAGTACAATTTAGTGCCATTCAAGGTATTCATCCTGCTGTTCAACCAGCACCATTATCCGGTGTCACTTTCCCCATCACCCTTCACTGAAGTCTCATGTCACCTAAGCAGCAAGTCTCTCTATCCCCGTGCCCCTCCACCCCCACCCCATGTCCTTCCACCCACCCCAGTAACTATTAATAACCTTAGCTCTGTATACATTTGCCTGCTGTAGCTGCTTCATTTAAATGGAGTCATACACTGCTTACTGTTTTTTGACTAACTTGTTTCACTCAGCATGTTTCCAAGACTCTTATAGCCTGTATCAAGACTCCTCTCTCTCTCTCTCTCTCTCTCTCTCTGGCTGAGCAATATAGCTATCCATCCCCATTGGAGAATGGATAGCAGCATGGACATCTTGTGTGGACACATATGTGCACTGCCATGGACACATGGATTTAGACATTCAAGAACCAGGGCTGGCCATTTACTACTTGTGCTGGGAAGGAGGTCAGTGGTCACCAAAGGGATTCCCACTCACTCAGGTTTACAAACAGACCTGAGACCCTTTTCTAAACGGCAGACTCAGTCTCACAGGGTCACAACACCCACCCAAGTTGAATTGTCCTCAAAACACACTTGGACATCTTCCCCAGCAATGTCTGGAGTCTCCTGCCACATGTGCTTCGACCTGATTCCCCTTAGAGTGAGTTACTCTGCCAGCCTGCCACATACCAGCCTGGGTTCCTGCTTGGACAAGTCTGGGGAAAGACCCAGGAAGAGTTGCAAAGTGGGAGTGCCCAGTGTCCATTGGCTGGAGCCCGTGAGGACACAGATGCGCTGCAGCTGTCCGGCATCTGCTCGGGAACTTCATGTCTCTTCCGTTTTGTTCCGTGGCTTGTTATACCGTTAGTCACTTTCTTCCCAGCCCGCACTCCAATGTAATAGTTCCCTCTCCAAGGTTGTTTTGTCATCTTATCAGCAAAGTCAGTCAAACATTATGATTCCTTTCTAAATATTCCAGGAGCCAGATGGCAGGGAGACTACGGTGACAAGGCAAAACTTGCCTAAAGATAACTTCATGATGCACAATCATGCCTGGTGGCACATGACGGAACAGTCTCGCCAGAGGGCCTCTTGAGTTACCCCGTTTCACCCCAGGGTCAAACATCCTTAAGTCCAAGAACTCCACAAATGTGCCGCTACAACGGATTTTTGACAAATACTCTGTCATTTGAAACTGGCTGATGCAGCTTCCCTTCCAAGTACTGAATGGTAGGCAGACAGATAAAAACCACAAGAAAGACCACCCAGGAGGGTCAAGTTCTCCGGACTCGTGCGCTAAGCCAGTTCCAGCTCATGGCAATGCAGGGTGGGTGACAGAAAAGCCGCACGCCAGAGGGTTTTCACTCCTAGCGCATTTCAAAAAGGACTTTCTTCAGAGGCGTGGCCCAGTGGGTCTGAACCCCAGCCTTCTGCCTAACAGCCAAGTGCTTACCTATTACAGCCCACTGCTTTCCTCTTTGTGCTACTCGATGATTCCAGCCATAATATTCCTTTACCCCCACATTTCAAGTATTCATGCACCAAATCTAACACAGATTCATAGCACGTTTGTTAAAAACAAATGTCCTACCTTCTGTAGAGTTATTTTGTAGTTTGTTTCCCCCCTTCCTTTAGCTTTAAGAACCACATAGAAATTCTGGAAGGGGAGAGACGCCGACAGGTCCCCGGTGAAAACCCTCCCGGTTCTCCTCCAGAGTCAACCACCTTTGGGCCTCTCAGCTTGCTTCTTGGTTATTTATGCTCCCAGTGTGTGTGTGTGTGTGTGTGTGTGTGTGTGTGTGTGTGTGTGTGTGTACGCGTGCCTGTGCCTGCAAAATCACAACCTGTACGATACCATCTCCCAACAATACATCCCCTAAAAAGAGCGTTGCCAAGCGGGGCCAGCTGGCTCTCTGCTGTGCCTAAAACTGTATGTTCTTAGACACATACACTTCCTCCATCCCTTCTGCTGCTGGCGAACGCCTGCCGGTGACACAATGGCTCACTCACAGCAGAGACTCCTGGAAGGCACAAAAGGGGAGCCTGGCAGGAAGCCAGCCTTGCTACCACTATGTTCCCCACCACCCTGCCTGGTGCCGTCAGGACATGTGGATGGCCTCCTGTGTCAAAGAAGCCTGTGTACCCAGGTTCCTTTCGCCACCGCTGGGCGCTTTGACCGTCTCATCTGTTTAAAGAAAAGTCACTTCAGAAGTACATGCTGTAAGGCATCAGAGGAGTGGCCACAGGTCAAGCCACTTTTGAAAAAGCGCTCTATACCGGTCCACTTTCCATCACTTCTCAACTCTCCTTGCCCTTCCCTTCAGGTCCATTTCTCTGACTTGGTTTCCTTCTGCTTTTTAAAAGCAAACAAACAAACTGATACTGCCAAGTCACTGCTGACCCGTGAAAACCCATGGGCGTCAGAACTGTTCCCTCCAGGGTTCCCATCCTGTGACCTTTTGGAAGCGTGTTGCCAGGCCTTTCTTCCAAGGCACGTCTACGTAGCTTAAACCAGCAACTTTTCCCTTTTGCTCTCCTGAGGGATCCTATGGGTTTTAAAGGCATCTTTAAGTTACACTGGTGGCAGGAGTGTACTAATCTGCGTGCTTCCACGGCGAGTGGGTAATAACATTACATTTCTTTCGACGTTTTATGGAACTGAAAGTTCCATAAGCTAAGTGCACACATCTTACATGTGTATCTTCTTAAGTGTTATGGGTGCACACCTGTGTGGAAGTCCCAGGGGTGGTACAGGCAGTTATGAACTCAACGGATAATTGAAAGACAGGTGCCTTCGACATAACCCTAGGAAAAAATGTCAGGCAATCTATTTTTGAAAGGTCACAGTTATGATCAGCCTGTGTGGAGAGCAATTCTACTTGCTTTGCATAGGTCTGAGATGACTGTCACATTCAGGTGAATGCTTCTGAGGTGTGTGTGTGTGTGTGTGTGTGTGTGTACGTACCAGGGGTGGGGTGGGGGTGATATATGCATTTGCAGGTCAGTACTCAGCTTGGGGCCAGCCTGTCTTTCCATTTCTATCTTCATGGATTCCCTCAGCCTGATCTAAGAGCGTCCACAGGAGGCAGGTCTCCCACTGAAAATCCTAGTGCTGACCCCAAGAAACTCACACCCACTCCTCCTTTTGAAGCAGCAAAGGATTCTGGATGCCAAAAGCACAAGCTTTCCAAACAATGCCCCCATTTTACTGCCAAGGAGGCCCAGACAAAGTGACAGCCCAACTTCCTGCGTGCGACAAGACTAACTTTGCTTCCTCAGGAAGCCGCTGGAAAAGCAGCACCCTGAGAGCCCAGGATGCTGTAGCTTCGACCTGGCTTGGCCGGCTGCGCAGGTGTAAACAGCTCTCCTGGCCCAGTGCTACAGAACTTCTTTCCAGTGACCGGAGCTCACTCGATCCCCACTCGGCCCCCACCGCGGGCGGGCACACCCACGCGGTTGGCAAGGGGCCCCACGAAGGCACTGTTCCTCCTAGCCTCAGCCTGCCTGCTTGCAGGAGAGGGTCAGGCAGGAATCTCCAGGGGGTCAGGGCAGCCATGGCCCCTTCTCCCAACCCTGCTAAGCACTGAGGTCTCCCTCAAGTGTGCAGGGGTGGGGTGCGGGTGCAGTGTTGGCACTGGCATCTTCTCCCTCAAAGCCCATTGTGGTCAGATCTCCATTGCAGAATCTCACCTCACCGCTGACCTCAAGGGCTGGCAGGTTAGCGCTGAGAGGCCAATCCGGAGACCTATTCTCTGGACTTAGCGCTGTCACCAAGAGCCATGTGACCTTGGACAAGTCATTTCACGTGCCTGGGGTCGGCTTCCTCGCGGGGGATTGCTCAGTAAGCCCCAGACCACCCCCAGCGCTGCAATGTGTGAGCTTGTCTTTGCCACTCCCCTGCCGTGCGACTGCCCCCTCCTCAGCGAGACCCCAGCCTTTTGTTCTTGGGGTGGGACGAAGGAAGCGCGTCGAGAAGGACGGGACCCAGGGGCCCAGAGCTGCTCTTTGGAGAGTGGCGTCCAGGGAAGTCACTGGACAGCCCCTTGGCACAATGGCACGCTGTGCCCCTTCTCCCCACCGCGGTCGCGTTTGGCCCAGCCTTGGCTGCGCGGCGCCGAAGCGACCGAGTGCCAGGCGGTTCGGCAGCGCAACACCCCGATCCCGACCAGGAGCCAGGGCTGCAGCCGGGAGTGGGAAGATCCCTCGGTCACGGGCACGAGCGCAGCACCCCACCCCCGTTCCCGCTGTGCCACTTTGTCCCGGGACGGGCCCGGCGGCCGCCTGGCCACCATCGCCTTCCCCGCCCTAAGACGCGGGGCGGACGCGCGCGCGCGGAGGCGCTACCTGCAGCTGGCCGGGCCGGCCGAGCCGGAGATCCGGGCTCAGGGCCGAACAGGACTGGAGCTCCAGACAAGGTCCCCGCTGCCGCCGCCGCCGCCGCCGCCGCCGCCGCCTCCGGACTCCGGGCTCCGTCCGGCAGCGCCGGTGCCCCAGGCGGCGCCGAGGTCGCCGCTCTGCGCTCGGAGCTGCGCCCGGTGCGTCCCGCTAGCTCCCGGGCCGCCAGCTCTGGTGCTGCCGGGACGTGGAGGCGGGGCCGCCGCCCCCACCTGCTCCGCCGGCTCCTGCCGGGGAGCCCGAGCCGCCGCCACCGCCCGGCGCAGGGACGCGTCCTCAGCGGGCGGGGTCGCTCGCCCTGGAACCCCGAAGGCCAGTCCCAGCGGCTGCGTGCGCTCAGCTCAGTGGGGACAGACTCCCTACTCTGAGTTGCGGGGACAGTAGGGCCTGCAATTCCCCCACACCAGGGGCTGTGCGGACGACAAGCTTGCCCAGCACTGCCACTGCCCTCCTTCACAAATGGACTCCAAGTGCCGAGAGGTGGGCAAAGATCTGGAGACTCATAAAAACAAACAAAGAAAAACAAGAGAAGTCCTTTGCCTCATGTAGTTCACAGTCTAGAAAGGTAAAATCAATTACAATCCAGACTTTCTGATGGATACCCCCTGGGGTATCTAGCGTGCCCACAGGAAGAGCACCTACTTAGGTGTGATGGGCAGTCAAGGGAGCTTTCCCAGAGAATCTCACAAGAGAACTGCCCTGTGAGGAAAGCCTCATCTTTTTCCCAAGGAGGGGCTAGTGGTTTTGAACTGCTGACCTTGAAGCCAGCAGCCCAGTGCTTAACCCACTACACCACAGGGCTCCTCTGAAGCAGCCTTGCCTCTCTGGGCAGTGAGAAGGGTTAGCATGAATCATTGGGAAAGGCACAGCCTGGGAAAGTAGATTAGTTTAGAGAGTAGATTGAAAATCAAAATTGAGAGGCAGAATGTTGTTTTAATTGTGTGTCCAGGAAATGTCAGTCCCATTGTCAGTCTACCTGAAGGATGCAAAAAGTTCGTGTCTGAGACTAGGTGTGGGACTGTTCCCTCACTCTCACACCCTCATTCTTTCTTCTGTATTTTTTTATTAAAAGATCATTTTATTGGGGGCTCTTACAATTTGTATAGCAATGCATACTTCAATTGTAACAAGGATATTTGTACACACGTTGCCATCATTCTTTTCTAGACATTTACTTTTTGCTGAGTCCTTGGTTGGTATCAGCTCCTCCCCCCTTCCCCCCTTGTGACCCTTGATAAATTCTAAGTTATTATTTTCATATCTTTCACCGACCGCTGTCTCCCTTCCCCCATGGTTTCTGTTGTTTGTCCTCCAGGAGGGAGTGGGAGTGGCTATGTGACTGCCCTTCTTTTTATTGTGGGGAAGCCGAGGGGATACTTGGGGACTTGACCCTTCCCTGTTTGAGTATCTGCCATGAGCCGGGCTCTCTGCAGGCCTCTGAGATGTAGAGCAAGAGTGTGGAGTGACCTGGGACAAAACAGAGCCACCTGGGGTTCAGGGCTAAGCAGACGCTTGTCTGAAGGGCTTGAGGTTCCAGGGAGAGGGGGCCGTTAGTTAAGGCCAGCTGGAGAGTCTCCTGCTCCCACATGGATTGCGATGTGCTCCCAGTTCAGGTTTTAGCGCCGCTGGTCACTCTGAGTTGGAAACAACCTAACGGTTCCAAAGTGTGGAACCCAAGTGGGTCTTGTCCCTGTGTAAGTTGGTTCTGACTCGGAGAAGCCCTCAGTGCAACGGAATAAGACACTGTTCCCACTTTATGCCAGCCTCCCAGTGGTTCTTCTCCAGCCCATTGCTGCAGCCGCTATGGCAATCCAGCTCATTGAGGGACTCCCTCGTTTTCGCTGACCCCCCCCCCTTTACCAGGATGGGTGGGCGTCTTTCTCTAAAGACTAGCCCCTCTTAGAAACAGATCCAAACGACCGGTGAGATGAAGTCCTACCATCCCAGCTTCTAAAAATGCACTTCTTTCCAAGTAGATGTGTTCCTTCTTCCTGCAGTCCATGGCATTTTCCACATTTGTTGCTAACACAATAACTCAAATGCATTCGTTATTCTCCAGTTGTCCTTGCTTCTTCTCCAGCTTTCACATGCAGTTGGGGAATTGAAAATGCCACAGCTTGGCACAGGCACACCTTCATCCTCAAAGTGGATTGAGATCTTTGCTCTTTAATGCATGAAATGTCTGTGACAGCCCAATACAATGCGTCGTTTGACTTCTTGTCTTTGATTTCCATCAGAGAGTGTTTCAAGACCTCTGAGCTGGCAGCAAGCAAGGTTGCGTCAGCTGCAGATCCTGGGCTGCTCACTGATTTCTTCATTTCTCTTGTGTAGCGCTTGACATGGTGTAGGCTTATATCTATAGCAAGGACTTATAATCTCCTCCTGATTTCTTTCGCTCCTGTGTGGTCAAGAACACGGTTTCTATTTTGATTTCAGTGAACAGGCATGTAATATGTGGCCAGTGGGATCCTGTGAGGTATTTGTTTCCCACCAGTTGGTCCTGAGCTGCTCCTCCTAGCCATTTTTCTTTTGGAAGCATCATAAAAGGGTGTGGACCCAAAACCAGAAATACTGCTCCAGCCTAAAAGTCATAACCCACGTTGTTTTGGTGGCTGCTCCTACCAAACAAAGAAAAAATCTGAAACGTTATCTGGCACGCTCCCTGGAAGCCCTGTTACCTAGGCCAGGTCTCTCTGAACACTAGGATTCCAACACAAAAGGAAGACAAGATCATCAAGGAAGATATTTCTACAGGCCCACTTGGGCTGCCCGCTGCAAAGTCAGTACTTCAATACCACCAGCATTCTGAGAGTGGAAGCTGAGCTTTCTGGTCTCGAAAACACTTACAGTTTTGGGAACTCACACGGAGGCAGTTCCACCCTGTCCTACAGGGTCACTATCAGTTGGAATAGTCTCCGTGCCAGTAATTTTTGTTGTTGTTGTTGCTGTCTTTAATCATTTCGTTGGGGGCTTGTACAACTCTTATCACAATCCATACATCCATCCATTGTATGCTAAGCACATATGCACATTTGTTGCCCTCTTCATTCTCAAAACACTTGATTTCTACTTGAGTTCTTAGTGTCAGCTCCTCATTTTCCCCTCCCTTCCTGCTCCCCCTCCCTCATGAACTCTTGATAATTTATAGATTATCGTTATTTTGTCCTATCTTACACCATGCATGTCTCCCTTCCCCCACTTCCCAATTTTTGAGAGAGCTCCCATCAGGCCTTCTGCCAAGCAGCCCAGTTATGACCTAGTTGGATGGAATGCCTTTTGTGTATCTTAAGGAATAGATATGAGCTGCTTGGATAAAACAATAAAATAGAATTTAATGCCACTAATGGGAAAGAATGGAGAGATGCCAAGTCAAGAAACCATTTGGAAAATCCGGACATGTAGTGTTGAAAACAACTTATATCGAGTTGTCCAAATGGCTCATATCCATGAGAAGTAGCTCTGCCTTTAGAGTGGTGACATCATGCGGCCTGTGTGGGAGGATGGACACTGTCTGAGGGGGTGACTCCAAAATGACCTCAGTCTCCATTGCTGCAGAGGGAGGGATTATCAAGGCAGTAGTGTGACTAGGGTTGGGGTCAACGGTCACCTAGTGCAAAAAATCCACACCTCCTTCACCAGTGCAGTGACTCATCTCCTCCCCACTACTTCCCACAACCCCTCATCTGCACTGAGAGTATGGATGTCCTGGCTGTTGGCTGGAAAGGAGAGTCTCTGGTTTGGTCAGTGGGAAAGAGGAGGCACTTCAGGAAACCGTGGGGGCACTGCTGAAGAAACAGGGCTGTATAGCTTGGATCTTAGCTCCGAGGGCATGGGTGACACAGGAGTCCCTACATCGGCCTTAGTGATGACACTGCAGCAGGGTCTTGCTTCTGCGGGCATTCAAGGAAAAGTGATTCCTAGCTAGCCGGATAGGAGGTAGGTCACTATGGGGTAGTACTGGCTTCTCCTGATGGGTCCTATCTTTTCAGAGGTAGACACTGTGATTGACCTTACCGATCCAAGGGGCCTATCTTTTCTTCCTCAGAATCATAAATGCTCTAAGACAATGCTAAGGAAGCCATTGACGGAGATCTGGCCAATGAAATCAAAAGAAGTTGATGGTGGCCGGAGGAGCTTCTGAAACATCTTTTACCATCTCAGGCCTCCCCTGTCCCATTCTTTTCCCTAAATACGAGTGAAATGACTGGTGCTGCAGCCATCAGTTTGCAATCAAGAGACAATGAACACAAGGCCAACAAACTCATGTATTTGGGAAGATAGGGTGGAAAATAGAGTCCAGGTGTGGTATTGCTGGGCACTTGAGGCAAAGTCTACTGCGACCTTGACATTTCATGTTGGAAAAAGAAAACCAAAAACCAACCAGTGTTTGTTGAAGTGGGAGCCTGGGCAGTGTAAAGGTTATGCATTGGGCTTCTAACTCGAAGGTCAGCAGCTTGAAACCACCGCTTTCTTCGATTGAGAAAGACCTGAGTTACAGTTCTGGAATCCCCTCCGGGCAGTTCTACTGAGTCCTACAGGGAGGCTATGAGTCAATGGCAATTAGTTGCTTTTTGTTTGTTTGGGTTTTTGATTCCATACAGCTTGATGAATTCCTGTAACCTGACAAAGGACAAAAAACTCTCCCCTCTCCCAAACTCTCCAAACATGTTTGCGTGAGTTCACCTTTTCAAATTTTCTCCCTATGAACATGTTTATATCTGCTTGGTAACATTTTGCAGTCCTCGAGAGAAAGGCACTGTAGTGCTCTTAGATGTTTTGTGCTTGTATTTACTTCAGTGCCACAAATATTTATAGACAGGTTATCCTATGTGATACTGCCCTAGTGCTGGTGGTGCAAAGACGGATTCACGGCTCTGCCTCTAGGGACTCCCGGTTTCATTGAGGACACAGTGCAGAGTATTGCAGTTCAGTGTATCCCAGGAATCTATCTACAGAGATGGGGGAACATAGGAAATGAAAGGAAAGGAAAGAGATTGAGGAGACTGGGGGCACAGAGACTCAAGGAGCAAGGATGCATAAGAGAGGAGGTGGTAAATAGTGTCGTGCGCATGAAGGTCACATTCAAGAGCCAAACCTTAGCAATGTTTGGGGGAGGGTATCGGGCACCTCACTAAATCGCAAGATTTGCACAGTAGGCCAAGTAGAAGCTGGGTTTCCTAACCACATGTAAAAGGGCAAGAGCAAGGACCCTATCTAGAAGAGGAGAAGGAGTTAGAACATGGTGGAGACCCTGACAGGTTTGTAAATTGTTGTAGGGTTCTCTAGAGGCACCCTGGTGGCATGGTGACCACATGTCGGACTGCTAACCACCAGGCTAAAACTAAACTGGCCACGATCGTAGATCTTTATAGGAACAGACAGCCTCCTTTGTCTCCTTCAGGTCTGAAACCCTGCATCAGGCCACTGTGAGTTGAAATAGAGCTGATAGCAGTGACTTTTTGGGTTGGGAGGTATTGTTAGCATAGAGGTTGGCAGTCGGAAGCGCCTGTGTTACTCTGGGTTCTCTAGAGAAGCAAAACCAGTGAGCCATGGATATGGACATCAAGGAAGTGGTTCACACAGTGGTCGAAGTGTTTGTGTCCAAGCTGGTTCAAGTCATTGTGCCAGATGGAAAGCTGAAGGCTTTTCCTCATGCATGTAGCTGCAGAGCTAGGGAACCAGGAAGCAGGACTAAGGAACTGAAGGACAAAACAGAAAGATAAAACAGAAATGTCACAGCTGGTAGATGCAGAAGTGGATTGGCAGGTCAGATATTAGGTTCTGGTAGCTCCCAGCATCAGCAGGCAATATAGTGAGCTGTTGGCTCAATTCCAAAGAACCAGAAATAGATGAGACAGGTTCTACACTAGCAGGAAGTGTGTGTATGTGTAAATGCATATTCTATATCATATCATATCTATCTATCTATCTATCTATCTATATATATATATATATGAGGTAGATCACACACCTAAGGAGACATCAGACTGCAACCTTGGTGTGTTACTCTGAGTAGACTAGAGAAGCAAATCCAGGGACACTCATGTGTATAAGAAAGAACTCTCTATCAAGCAGCAATTGTGTATTGAGAAAACATTCCAGCCCAGTCCAGATCAAGTCTATAAGTTTGATATTATCTCATATGTCTTATACCCGTGTATAAATTCCTCTTCAGACTTACACAATACACACAATCATGCTGAATGTAGGAAGACCACAGGCCAATGGGTGGAAAGTCTTGTGGATCCAGGGGTGGGGAGAGCATCTCAGTGCTGATGTGGGTCTCCACATGGCTCCTCCAGCTCCAGGGCTCTGGTTCCATCAGTGTGGCTTTCAGCAGGTATGTCTGAAACATACCTCTAGCAGGGAGATAAGCAAACCATGTAGCTGGCCTCCAGTGAGCTATTTATCCCTCCACACCTCCAAATAAGGTCATTGAGCTGAGACCTGATGATAAGCTAGACTCGACCCTCTTGAAACTTGACAGGAGCTATGTAACTGCTACACTGGGTAAGGGGTTTCACTCTACCCGAAACGTCTCATAGCTGTTTGCTATGCAGAGAAGATACCACCCTGGAGTTTTTAAGGTTATGTTAGGTCACATCATGGGGGAGCCCTTACTGCTGACCCAAAACCTATCACGTCACCAAATGGTACCACAGGAGAAAGGCCCAGTGATGGACTTTTATAAAGCTCACAGACACGGCAGCACGATGGCGGAGTTCTGCTATGTAACACATGAGATCATCGTGAGTCAGAATCAACTCCACTGCACCTAGTTCCTTCATTTGGTTGGTTTGGGATGGGGCAAATAGTTCATGTTCTTGGCTACTAATTGAAAAGTTGGAAGTTCGAGCTCACCCAAAGCTACCTCTGAAGAGAAGCCTGGCAATCTCTCGGCCATTGGGAACCTACGGACCATGGATTTGCTTTGATGCTCATGAGATTGCCCTGTGTCATCTCAATGGCAATTGGTTTGATTTTCCCCTGTTGGCACTTGAGCAAGTAGATATCCTGAACTACTGGTTTGCTCTTCTCCTTGTCCCAGTAACACCAGCACCGAGCATCTTAGATGTCACATGGTAAGTTGGCACTCAGGACTATGTGGTTGACTAATGACCAAAAAAGGTTCTAGTCCTCTTCTACACATCTGTCCAGAGAAAGCACTACTTCAGGAAGATCGTAGCTCAGAGGTGACTGTGGAGCTAGGGTGGGCAGTATCTGCTTCTCTTAGTGAGGAAGGACCCTGTCCGGGGCCCCGTCCATTCTCTTATTTCACTGGATGGGACAGAAGCACAGATCCTTTTGGAACGGGATGACCAAGCAAGCATACTCACGCTCCGCGTTTTCCCAGCCAGAACTTTGTAGCTTTGTCTCAAGTGGTGGGAAATTCTGAGCAACAGTCACATACGTTTCGAATGTTGAAACAAAGAATAATAACCCAAGGTTAACTAGACGAGTGTTCAACAAATTTGTCATTTGGGACTGATAGTGATACACTGTGTACAGGGATGTTGTGGGAAGTTCTGCTTCGTGACATCATGCAGATTGTTCTGGGACAGGGCCTTACGCTGTCAACTCCTGGCAACATGGGGGAGTGACTGCTCCTTTCTCTGAAAGGTGAGCCCATCAGGGGACAGAGGCAGGTCTTCGGTGGTCAATTCTCAAAATCAAACAAAGCAGGACTGGTAGAAAAAGACAGCCCACAGATATCATGAAAAGTTTTAATGGAAAGCACAATATTTCCAGCTTTTCCAGACTGGAGGGAGTGCACAGAAGGTCCCACAGGAGGGTAGCATGAGTAGATAAACCCTTGGGGGTGGAGACTGGTGACTTGGTTGGAAGAATATCGTGTATTGTCTTGATTGACAAGTTTGAGTGACGTAACGTCTGGTGTGCACTGGAGGTCTTTGAGGGTTGGGTGAAGGAGTGGGGTGGAGAGAGCCCATGAGTGAAAAACAGGGGAAGGAGACTTTTGCAATGGCCAGGTGCTGTTGCAGACCCAAGCGTGTGTGCTTGACACATCCCCCCCCCACCCAATTAAACTCAAGGCCTCATCTTTCTCCCTAGGTGGGACTTGGTGGTTTCAAACCACTGGCATTGAGGTTAGCAGCCCCAGTACATAATCACTATGCTACCAGAGGTAGGTTCCACACCAGGGTTCCCTAGCTACATACAAATTACCAGTCTAAAACAAACAAACAAAGAAACAATCGTTCTAAAGATAGAAAAGCATAGCTAATTTTACATTTGACCTTGTCATATAGATTTGTGTTTGTCTAATGGTATTGCCTCCCACTTCTCTACAGCTCGGTCAGAACAAGGGCTACATTTGAAAATGCTTGAGAAGAGCTGGGCATAAATCGAAGCAAGCTTAATCAGCTTAAAGTGTGGATCCTTTTCCTTGGCTCTCCAAGCAAAGTGGTCAGGAAGCATTTAGTGAAGAGGAGGAGGGACTGACCCTGCAACGGGCTTGTGGAGAATGACACACGAGCAGCAAAGACAGACCCTGATGCCAAAGGAGATGGGAGACCCAGCTTGGGGATTGCAAAGTATGGTTTCCCATCCTCCCCACGCCCATTCCCAAATCTGCATTATACTGAAGGTGTGAGCAGGTGGGAAAGGCTCCTGGATGTTCATTCCTTGAGCACAATAGAAAACTTGGCTAAAATCTTATCATCATCACCATCATCATCATCATCATCATCATCATCATCATCATCATCACTTTGTTGAAAAGTTGGTTCTGACTCATAGTGATGCTGTAGGACAGCACAGAAGAACTGTCCCACAGAGTTTCCAAGATGACAAATCTTTACAGGAATAGGTAGCCTCACCTTTCTTCCTCCTGGGGGCTAATGAGCTTAAACCGCTGGATTTTCAGCCCAACATTGAACTTTAACTCCTTGTCCCACCAGGGCTTTTAATTGTGATAAACAAAGTTTCACTGCTATGGAGTCAGTGCAACTCACAGCAATCCCATCGGACAGGGCAGTTCACCCTGATGGGTCTCTGAGACAGTAAATTTGTACAGGGATATAAAGCCACATCTTTGTCCTGCAGAGTTGGTGGTGGTTTCGAACCGGCGACCTTAGGGTTAGCAGCCCAATGTGTAAAGCACTATGCCACCAGGATTCTTAATCATAATGATGCTCACAGACATTTATTAAGTATACCCTATGTTATGTGCCTGACATGATTCCTTTTGCTTCCCCCCAACTGTCTTATTGGCATATCACTCACATATCATACAATAATTGTCACATCAAGAAGAGTCATACAGTCATCACCGCAATCAGTTTTAGAACATATTCTTCATTTAAAAAATCAATAAGTCATTTTATTGGGGCCTCCTAGAGCTCTTATAACATTCCATGCATCCATTGTATCAAGTACATAAGCTGTCATCATTGTTTTCAAAACATTCTCTTTCTGCTTGAGTCCTCGGTATTGGCTCCTCTTTTTCCCCTCCCCCACCCCACCCTCGCGGACCTTTGGTAAATTATAAATGATTATTATTTTCATATCTCACACAGTCAGTCCTCACCCTGGGAATTTATGCACTTGGTGGCTTTCTCCCTGTGCCCCTTGGGCTGTTGAAGCTTACTTCAGTGGACTCAAGTTGTATTTGTCCTTTTGTGCTTGGCTTACTTCACTTAGCGTGACTTCCTCCTACTCTTCCCATGTGATGGTGTGCTTCACGCATTCATCACTGCTTTTTAGGGATGCTCAGTACTCCATTGCACAGTTTTTGAACCCATTCATTAGTTGTTGGAAATTTAGGCTGTTTCCAATTCTTTGAAATTGGGAACTGTGCTGCAAGGAACGTTGGAACACAGATGTGTGGTCAGGTCTAATTTTTTCCGGGTCTATGTCCAGTAGAGGGACTGCTAGGTCATATGGCAGGTCAATTTCCATTTGTCTTAGGTATCACCGTGTCAATTTCCGCAGATGCCCATACCCACAGGACCACCAGCATGGACGAGAGTTCCTCTCTCACCGCATCCCCCTCCAACGCTTGTTGCTTTCTGAATTTTGAATTGGGCTACCTTTGAGGGTGTTCAGTGAGATCTCATAGTTGCTTTGATTTGATTTTCCCCTGTGGCTAATGACCGGGGAACCTTTTCTCATATGTTTGTTGGCCATTTGGAGTCTTTCAAGGATGGAGGGGAATCCTTGGGTTTGTGTGCTTTGCTGCTAGGTGAGAGTCTGAGGCTGGAACCTACCTAGAGGCACTTTGGATGAAAGGCTTTTGTCAATCAGCTTCCAAAGTGTCCGCCATTGACGGTGCAATCCTAGTTGGGCACGCGACTCATGGGGCTGCCAGGAGATAGGATGCACTCGAAGGTGACTGCGGAGGAACAGAGGGACCCAGGACTACTGCAGCTGGCTTCGGATCCAATATGTAGCACTCTCTATGAAATTGTGCTGGAGGGATCCTCAGTTTAAAAACACAGGCTAATTCTCATCAATAAATGGAATATCTGCCCCCCCACCCCCCACTGACACTTCTGGTGTAAGACAGGAAAATAATCGGTTATCACTTATCAAGGGTTCATGCGGGTGGAAAAAATGGGGAGCTGATACCAAGGGCTCAAATAGAAAGCCAACATTCTGAAAGGGTGATGGAAAAAGATACACAAATGTGCTCGACATGATAAAAATACGTGTTGTTGAAAGAGCTATGAGAGCCCCTGCTAAAATGATTTATTAAAATTTTTTTAAAAAGAAAGACTGTACTTTCAGCGATCATTTCTATAGTTCGTTAACAAAAAGAAAATGACACTTCACTTGGCTCAAATCACAAGGGAGCAGCAAGGAGAAACCTAGGTCTCAGAGTTGAACTATTCTCACTCTTTCTCAGCCTCAGTCAGCAAAGCACATGTCTGATCCTGGCTCATTGACCTCTGCAACCAAGGGGAAAACCCAGCACCCCCTTTGCTAGGTGTCAGTTATCACACACACTTTAAAGTCCCATGGACTTATATTCAGTTGCCATCAGAAAAACCTCGGAGGCTCATCAATGGACTCCTTTTTTCATAAAAAGAGAGGGGAGGGAAGAGAACTCGTGGGCACGAGGGCACACACACATAAAATGACACAGCCCTTGCCCACCCTGACAGTCCTGGAAAATGCTTCTTGTTTTTGGAGAAAAGTTATGCCAGCTACTCTCCTCTCTGATTCAACTGGACTCTTTTCCTCATCAACCTCAACTCACTGTCATCTGGTCCATCCCAACTCATCATGATCAGTTTGGATGGCATAGAGGGAGGAAGTGTTCTGAGATTATAAACCTTCATGGGAACAGAGTCTCCTCTTCCTTCTGTGGTGCAGTAGGTGGGTTAAAACTGCTGACGTTGTGTTTAGCAGACCAAGGCATGTCCCTCTGCACCACTGGGGCTCCTTCTGCACTTCATTAGTGGAATGTATTTATTCATCAACATTTAAACCGAGCTTCTCAGAGCTCAGGAATTTAAAAGCCTGGTACTTGATAAACCATTCTAGTGCCTCTTATTCTCAAGACTTCGGGTGGAATCTATGAAGAGCAGGTAGAACTGTCTTCTGTGAGGGACTGTGGCTAGTCTGCCCACCTAACATCAAGTGGCCTTTCTCAAAGGCCCTGAAATCGACCTAGAAAGATCTCAAATATAGAACCTTAATTTCTAGAATCATAGGATCAGTTGATAGAGGTATGGGCTCCCTAGTGAAGCTAAGAGTAGTCCAGATCCGTCTGTTCATTTTTTTCTTTTAATGTTTTAGTTCTCTAAGTTCATGGAAGACTATCTCTAAAATAATTTGGAAAATTTAGTGCAGGAAAAAATAAGCTTATTTTCATTTTTTTAAAAAACTGATTTTGAAAAATTAAAATGATAATGCACTTAGTTTTAAGATACGTAGTGTTAAACAACTTATATGTCAAACAGAACTTCCTTGTTCCAACTCCCCCTTCCATTTTAATAGAGACAGCCACATTCAACACTTAGCAATGTCTTTAAGTTTCAATCTGCTTTACGGCCTATCTTTTTACTTCCTATCATAGGAGGTGAGGATTTGGTTCTTGTAATTTGTTCTTTTGCTTAGTTTTCTTTGTACTTATGAAGTCTTCTGGTTTGCTTGTTTTTAATGTCTTCTTATAGCCCTGGTGGCAGTGGTCATGAGTTTGACTGCTGACTGCAAAGTCAGTGGTTCAAAACCACCAGCTGTTAATTGGACGAAAGATGAGACTTTCAACTCCTATAAAGCTGTACAACTTCAGAAACTCACAGAGCAATTCTACTGTATCCATAGGTGGCACTATGAGTCGAAATCCACCAGACGCCAGTGAATTAATCGTATGCATCGCAGTCTCATAAACTCACAGGGGCAGCCCTACCCTTCCCTAGGGTCAGGGAATCTGCATCAGCTGGATGGCAGTGAAATTGTTGCGCCTACAGCTTCACAATATAGCATGTAGATAAACTGTCCACCCTGCAGCTCTCCTTCAACCTGGTCTGGTTGCCTCCTGGGGCTGCTGACCAGCTGCATTCTGGGAAACCCCTCCTGCTTCCTTCAGTGGTGGCTCCCCAGATTCTTGAGTTTCACCCTTTCTTCTTTGGCTCCTTTCCATGCACGTCCCTCATGAGTCAAGGCTTCGCATATGTTTGGTTGGTAGTTTTGCCCAGTCTGAGACTCTAGGGTGAAAGATACATACTTCCCTCAGAATTTAAAAAAGGGGAAAAAAAGAGTTCCTTTCTTTCTTGAACATTTTATTGTGATTTGGGTGAATGGTGCCAGAGCCAATTAATTTTCCATTCAGTACTTCATACACACTTTGTTTCATGACATTACTTGCCATCCCCTCAAGGTAACGACACTCTTCCCACTTCCGCCCTGGGTTTTCTGCTTCTGGTTGCATTTCAAACTTTCCTTTCCGGGTCATTGTTGTCCTTAGGGTCTCATAGGGTGGATTGTTCTGAAGAGTCCGTTCTCATGGGTGTGTTTGTTCATATTATAGAACTACCGACGGTTTGGTTGAAAAGTGAATCCCTGGGAATGGGTGGAGGGTCACAGCTACCAGGGTCACACCAGTCCAGCAGAGGAGAAAGCATTTGTGAATATCAGTCTACATCTCTCTCCTCCTCTATCCAGGACCACTTTCTGTGACTCCTTTCAGGAAGGTTTGTCCCATAGCCAGGCACCGTTGAGTTCTGCTCTCAGGCTAGAGGAAGCTGTGGTTTTTGTGGTCCATTCATCCTGTGTACACATTGTGTCTTGAGTTGTCCTTTTTGTCCCACTTCTTTGCTGTTGAAGAGACCAATACCTGGGTGTCAGATGGTCACTCTTGGGTTTCTTTTTATAACAGTTTTATTGACATATAATGCACATATCATACAATTCAGTCATTGAATGACATTAAAGAGAGTTGCACAATCATCTCCACAGTCCATTTTAGAACATTTTCTTCTGTCTCACTCACAGGTTTTTAAGACCCCGGTCCCTAGTCACAAAGTAGTAGGTAAAACATTGCTTTTGTAAATTGTCTTATGTCAGTTGACCTGATATCACCTGAGACTGTGATCCTAAGCCCCCAAGCCCAATAACTTGGTCCTTGAAATCTATGCATATGGCTAAAAACCATTTGTAATTTTTCTCCCTGTCCTAGTCCAAGTAGAGGAGAGAAAAAAAATCCAGGGAGAGTCATATACACTTGGATGTATAAGAAAGAACTTTATAGCAAAGAATAATTGTATATTAAGATAACATCCCAACCCAGTCCACATCAAGTCCCTAAGTCCTATATCAGCTCATACGTCTGATACTGGTCTATAAATTCCTCTTTAGACTCACACAACCCATGAAATGGCCATGAATGCAGGAAGACCACAGATCAGTGAGTGAAAAGTCTTATGGGTCCAGTGGCACGGTGGAAGCATCTCAGTCATGGCGTGGGTCTCCATGCAGCTCCTCCAGTTCCAGGGCTCTCGCTCCATCAGTGTAGCTCCATGTGGCTTGTCAACTGCAATGTCTCACAGGGAGTGTGTGTGTCCTCTTCTGGGAACAGGAGTTCCCAGAATCCTCAGGAGTAGGCCACGCCCACTCTGAGGCCTCACTGGCTTTGGCCTGATTGACAGGCTAGACTCCTCTCTTTTGCTCAAGTTGACAAAAGATTATATAGCTGCCACACTCCACAATCTGCATAAACATGAATATAGGAGCAGTACACATACACAGAAGTATCCTCTGCTAAATTTGACTATGTTCATGGGTGTACATTCGTCTTCCATACCACACACCTGTGCTACTTACATCTTTATTTATATAGCCACTCATAAATTATTGCTGCTGTAGCTTTCCTAGGAATTTCAATGATCTTGCTGCACTGTTTTCCAACTTTAAGTGGGGGAGGTTCACAAGCCCGTCACCCTTTCTTAGGCCCCATGTTTTCTTTGAGAGTTCCCTTTGTTGTTGGCAGTTTGTGAGCAGCTGGCTTTTGACTCTTGGGGCCCCTCGTGTTGCAGAGGGCAACTACTCCATAGGGGTTCTTCGCTATAATCTTTATGGAAGCAGTGCACTTGCCTTAAGCCTTCTCTTTGTGTTCAGCAATCTGAAGTCGGATAAGAATAGGCCTTGGGGACTCCTTTTCCTTCATTCATTATGCTTGCTCGATGCTTGGCCGTCCATCAGTCTGGAAACATAAATTCCTTGGAGTAATTTCTTCCATCCATTTTCTCTCATTCTCTTTCTGTTGATTCCTTTTCTTCTTCTTTTCTCTTGCAGAAATTGGATCCTGTAGCAAAGGCTGCCTGTCGCCTACTGAAATATTTACATTCCTCCCTCTCTCTCTTTAACGGGGGCTGGAGGTTAGGGGCCTCCTCTCTCTCTCTTGAAAAGCTCTGGTGGTAAAATGGTTAAAGTGCTCAGATACTAGCAAAAGTGTTGGCAGTTCAAACCCACCAGGTATTTCTCAGGTAAGAGATGTGGTAGCTTCTGGAAAGATTTGCAGCCTTAGAAACCCAATGGGACAATACTACCCTGTCTTCTAGGGTCACTTGGAATCTTCTCAGTTTCCCTGGGTTTGATTCCTGGATTCATTTCTTCCTAGGCAAGAAATCCCCTTTTGGTGGGGTGTGGGAAAGAACCAAGGAGAAACGTTGCCTTTCTAAGACTCCCTGAAGCCAACTGGGACCAGGAGATTAAATTTTGACCAATGAGACATAAATGGCTATATTTACAATTTCTTGGACAATAGCTTTGGCACTGACTAAGCTGGGAGGGTGTCCTCTGTCCTTCCAAGTTTCCAGTTTCCTGATGTTGGAATGCAGATACAATCCTCTGAACATCAGCAACTATCTTAGATGATGCGAATTTGCATAAAAAAGCCACTTGCTAAAGAAAGGGCAAATAGGCAGCCTCTTTCTCGAGCACCAGATCCGTTTAGCTTGCAGGAGGGAGGAGCCCTGGTATCTTAGTGGTTATGTGATGGTCTGTTAGCTGCAAGGTCAGCAGTTTGAAACCACCAGCTGCTCTCTGGGAGAAAGACGAGGCTTTCTAGTCACATAAAGAGGTACAGTCTCAGAACCCACAAGGGCAGTTCTATCCTGTCTGGTAGGGTCACTTCGGGTCAAAATGGACTCGATGGCAGTGTTCTTTAAAAAAAAAATCCTTGGGCATTTAATCCACTGTCCCTTTAGATTTCCGTTACTGAGTCACTCTGAATCCTAGCTGCTCCAGAACTTCCCAGACTGACACTTACTAACTTTTCGTTCAACTTTCCTGGTCCCCCCACTTGACAGTCTACTTGTACGTTTGGCTTTTCAGTTTCGAAGGACAAGAGCTCTCTCTGGTTCCGTGGCTGTCTTCACCTCGTGGAGGCAGCACCTTCTTTTCTCTCTGCGTTTTGTTTGGGGGAGTCGTCTCCTTTTCTTGCATTGTTTCTGTTTTCTCCAGTTTCCATCTTCGGTGTGCATCCGGCTCTTCATCTTCACCCAGGAGGCTTTCTCCAGACTGCAGAGGTCCTTCCTGACGGGAGGCTCCGTGTGCATGGAGGAGGTCTGACCATTGGCCGGCTGCTCTGCGTGCCAGGGGCTGGGGGCTTTTTCTCTAACTCTATTGTATCTTGCTGGAGGAGAATCCAACTTTCCTGTGTGATATTGGAAATATCTGTGAGAGTCTGGGGTCTTGGGCAGGGCAAGCTGTGTTCAGGATGCAGATTGACATGGAATTCCAATGTGTTCAGTCCCTCCCACCACCCTGCCTGATGGGAACGCTATGAGTTGAAACCAGCTCTGAGGCGGTGGGTTTGGGCTGGTTCAGTAACCAAACTGGATGCCTTCTTACAGGAAGGCAGGCACTCATGGGCCTGGAGGCTGAAAGTGTACATTTAAGGTGTCATCTCTCTCTCTCTCTCTGAAGGCTCCTAGGGAACATTCTTTCTGGTCTCTCGCTTCTGGCGGTCCCAGGGTGGCTTGGTTTGCAGATGCTATCTCATGTGGCCTGTCTTCCTCTGCGTGTGTGCCTTGGGTGTCTGTTCCTCTTTGATCAGAACACCATTTGGACTGAGTCAGGAGCCCCGCCAGTCTTGGGGTTGCACAGTGGACGGGGATGCATAAGCTCAGCAGATCAAACCATCAGCTGCTCTGGGGGAGAAAGGCAGGACTTTCCACTCCTGTCAACAGCTACGGTCTCCGAAATCCACAGGGGAGTGGCTCAGAGGCACCAGTGACTCGATGGCAGGGACTACGGAGCTTTTCTGGTTTTGCCCTGGGATGAAATCACAGTCCCTTAAGTGGCAATGTCTTCAGAGAACAATTTCTAGGCAAGGTTAGCTCCAGGGGATTAAGATTCAGAGTATCTTTTCTTGAAAACAAAAGCCCCTAAGACCACTCCCCTCCCCCAAGAAAACCCCCAAATCTCACTGCCATGGAGCTTATTCTGAGTTAAAGCAATCCCATAGGATAGGGGAGATCTGCCCCCAGAGGCTTTCAAGACTGCTACTTTTTATGGGAGTTGAAAGTCCCGTCTTCCTCCCTAAGAGCAACTAGTGGTTTCAAACTGCTGACCTTAAGGTTAGAAGCCACAGGTGTAACCACTTCACTCCCAGAGCTGCTGGAACTCCTTTGAAAGGAGACCCGATTCAGTCCTTCACACTATTATTCCTCTCTTCCCATGGCTGGGTATTCCTGATCCACTTTATTGGTCATTAAACACATGTATGCATGCACACACACGGAGCAAAAGAAAACAAAAATCACAAAAGCAATGAAACCAATTCTTTATGTGTGTGTGTGTGTATGTATATATATATATATATATATAAAGAATGTCATATAAAGCTTTTTAATATCAAAGAGCAGTTGAACATTGAGCAAACAGTCTAGTCCAGTCCATAAGTTTGATCTCAGCCCGTATGTTGGATACCAATCTATAAGTTTCTCTTCAGACTCATGAAACACAAGCAAGGATGTCATGTGTAGGAAGATCACAGGCCAGTGGGTGGAAAGTCTTGTGGATCCAGTGGCAGGAGAGGCCTCTCCATGCTGGCAGGGTCCCCATGAGGTTCCTTCAGCTCCAGGCCTCTAGCATAGCTCCATGTGTCTTGTGAGCAAGCATGTCTGCCAGGGAGTGAGCTGAGATGAATTCTTATTGTTGTTCTCCCTCTTATTTTGACTCCAGAAGCTAGTGAACCATGAATGGTTATTAAATGCCCAGAGCTGCGTTCCTCGCCAGACTAGTCACAATGTAAGTCCCAGAGACAGGCAAAGGTATCTCTCCTTGCCTCCATCTGCCCTTGGCACAGGGTCGATGGACTTTAAGACGCCCTGCCTATTTTCTCCTTCCACATAACAGTGATCTCAGCGATTGCCTTGACTCTTCCTGTGGGGGTTAAGAGAAAAGGATGGGGGAACCCCAAGCCTCAGTTGTCACTTTTTGTGTGATTCATGCCCATATGTCTGATAGCAGCCCATGTGTTTGATGCCATTCCAGCCAACTGTAGCCAATTTGTTCTTCCTTTTATCTGGAGGATGATTTACAGCTCACAGAGATGGCAGAAAAGGATAATTAATATTAACAATAGTGGTAAGAATAGCTAATTAAGTGCTTATCCCATACCTGCTGCTGTCCAGCAGCTTCTCAGAGCGATGCAACATACAGCAAAGAGTCTTGCTGCTTTATAGGATTTCAAGGTGGCAAGCAGTCTGAACCGAAGCAGAGAGCCTCCTCTTTCTCCCAGGTTGCAGCTGGTGGCTTTGAGCTGGTCGCTCTTCAGTGGTTAGCTTGATGCTTAATCTACTGTGACACTGGGGCTCCCATTAAACCCCGGGTGCTATACATACCCGAATATGCATGGAATGATCACAACAGTACAAGGACACACGCGATTCCTCTAACCCCTATTTGATAAGAGGGAAAAACAAGACAGAAAGGTGTTAAACAACTTGCCCCAAATCAGAAAATTAGCTATACTCAGAAGAGCTAGAATGCAAAACCAAGTCTTCAGTGTCAGGATACTAAACGTCTTGTGTCTCCATTAGTTTTCCTTTTTTTTTTTTTTTTGGTTTTTGGGCATCACTGCCCTCTGGTGGTGGGAGTAGGAGGCCCAGCCTTTGATCCTGTGGAGCTGGAATTGAACCTCCATCCCAGTGGGCCGCAGTCCTGTGCACAACCACTATGCCACCGGGGCTCAGCCCTAGCTTTCCTTTTTAAAACATGCAATGGTAAATTTCTTGACTGTTAGTCTAAAGGTTGACAGTCCAAACCTATCCAGAAGAACGATTGGGCAATCTGCTTCTGTAAACATGAACCAATCCAAATTCTTGCAACCATCAAGTTGCTCTGACTGAGAGTAACTGTGCAGGACAAGATGGAGTTCCCCAGTTGGTTTCTGGGTGATAAAGTTTTGTGGGAGCAGATTGCCAAGTCTTTCTCCACTGCTAGTGGATCTGAACTGCTGATCTTGCAGTTGGCAGCCTGGCATGTAACCCACCACACCAGTGGAGCTCTGTTCCCATTGGGCAGTTCTACTCTATCGCAATTACTCAATCAATACGTTGGGCAAATCATCAGAGAAGCTACATTACAGGCAAGATTACAGCATCAGGATGGGAGGAAGGCTTATTAACAACCTTCACTGTACTGATGACCCAACTTAGCTTGCTCAACGCAAGGAAGACCCGAAGCGCTTGCTGAAGAAGAACAAGGACTTCAGCTTCAAGTATGGATTGCAACTCAGTGTGAAGAAGACCAAAAATCCTCATTACTTGACTAATAAACACATAGGGACACATGGAGAAAAGATCAAAGCTGTCAAGGATTTCATCTTGATGTATCCACAATCAAAAGCCAAAGTCACAATATCCAGCAACATATTGCATTGGGCTACTACTAGGCTCCACAAGACCTCTTGAAAGCCTTGAGGAACCCACGCTGCCTCTTTGAGAACGCGTCCCCGACATCAACCAGGGCATTTTCAATCGTCCCATATGCATGTTGGACATTGAATAAGGAAGATCGAAAAAGAACTGAGGCATTTGATTTATGGCCCAAAATATTGAAGGTATCATGAACTGACAAAAGAACAAACAAATCTGTCTTGGCAGAAGGATAGTCAGAAGACATCTGAAAAGTGAGGGGGATTAGACTTTGCCCCCCCATGTTCGGGATGTGTCATCAGGAAAGAGCTATCAATGGAGGAGGCTATCATGCTTAATGAAGCAGAAGGGCAGCAAAAGCAAAGAAGACTCACAAGGAGATGGATGGACAGAGCAGCTACACCAATGGACTTCAGATAGGACCAGTTAGAGGAGGGTCTAGGATCGGGCAGGACATCTGTGCTGTTGCACGTCAAATGGCTATGACCCAGAACTGACTTGTCAGCACTTAACAGCAACCGTTGTGTCACAGCAGATCACTATGAATCAAAACTCAGTGTCAGTCATTAAAAAGTTGGTGCACTATTTTCCTTACACACGTACCATATATTGAAGTATTTTGAAGATTGACTCTCATGCTTTAGAATAAAGCAATTATGTCTTGAATTTATGACCAGCGAACTGGACCACGGGGATGGCACAGGCCTGCTGCCTTCCCTTCACAAATGTTTTCAGGTTGCTGCCACTGTGAGACGGTGTAGTCTCAATGGCAGCTAGCAGCAGCCCAGGAACTCAGCACGCATTAAATAGAGCCAGGGCACCGACTGTGCACAAGGAAATGGTGCTGGCTTCAGGGTTTTGCTTGCTGCTTAAGGCGTCAGCCCCCGATCTAACAGGGAATCAGCAAAGCCCACATGGAAGAAACACACCAGTCCGTGTGCTTGTAGGTGTCGACGGGAACAGATATCAGAAGTTTAAAAATCAACAACCTCATCAAGGTGCTGGAGAGGACTCAAAGTAGAGACTCAGAGTCCTTCCATAGAGGATTGGACAATCCTGAGCGGAGGAGCTACATGGAAGAGAAAGTACACCCAGGGGCAGTTTAACACTGATGAAACAGACAACACTCCTCTGGTTCTTTAATCCATCCTCCCTCCCCTATTATGAGCGCAGTCCTACCTTGAAAATCCCATTAGACCAGTGTACATACAGCAGCACAGATGAGAGCTTTCAATATGTGAAACCCTTCAAAATAGTAATAGGCGCAAAATGCGTCACTATATGGT